>NDXB01003479.1:85140-166444 GCA_002631895.1 Agapornis roseicollis | reverse complement strand
TTTTTTTTTTTTTTTTTTTTAACTTTTTTCTTTTTTTTCTCGGAAGCTGTAAATCAAGACATTACATATAAATAGAGATTCCTTATAAAAAAGTCATTGTCGTTAGCTATTATAAGACAACTTTGCTAAAATGAAAATAAAACATTTTATTTGTTATAATTTCCCCCTCCCCTCCCCCCCCTTTCTTTTATATAAAATAAAAATATTTATCTTTGTTTTGTCTCATCTCCCCTCCTCGGCCTCCTCCGTGCAGCTCATGTCTGTGGGCGCACAAGTCTGGGAGGTGCCTAGAGAGGATCCGGGTCGGGTTTGGGCGTCGTGTGCGCCAGGCTGCTGCGCCCGCTCTCCCCAGGCGCGCTGTGCCTGCTGCAGGAGTAGTGAGTCCGGCTGTCACCCGGCCGGTGCAGCGGCGGCGACCCTGTGTGCACCGCCTCATTGTTCTGAGTGCTGAGGAACGGCGTGCTCTCGGCCACCAGCTCCTCGTCAGACTCACTGTAAGAGGCGCTGCTCAAGGAGAAGGAGTCCCGGACAGCTCTGGCTCTGTGAGGGATGTGCCCGTTCAGTTTGGATTTTTTCCACCGCCTGTTGCTGCTGGCTGTTTTCTTTGGCTGCTCTAGCGCTGTGACGTACTCCTGCGTCGTCTCGTACTCGTCGTCCTCCGTGATGCGGAAGGGGCTGGAGGGCAGGCTCCCCATGCTGTCGTTTAGGTAGGTCTTCCTTTGGTAGTAGCTATCGTACCGCTGCGTGTCCTGGAAGGGGAGCTGGTACCGCCGCAGCAGGGGCTGTTGCTCCTCCACGCGGAAGCTGATGGGGGCCGCCGGCGGCAGGGAGACAGCGTGTGCTGAGTTGGGGGACGTGATCTCGAAGGTGGGCACCTGCGCGGCCATTGAGTAGTGGAAGTCGACAGGCGACAGGCGTGCTGGTGTGGTCAGTGCCGACACGTACCTGAGGGAAGTAACACAGCTGTTTAGACACCAAACAACTCCAAAACCTCCAGCTGAGCCTCTGCTCTGCTGCACACCCATGGGGGCTCCAACGCACATGGTCCTGGAGCCCAGCAACTCCTGCGGAACCAGACAGAGAGACCTTGCACTGGTGTGCTGAGGGAGGATGAGCCGCTGGCTTCAGTGGATGCTTGGGCACCAGGCACCATGCATCCCAGGACTGCCTCTCCCAGGGGACTTGGTGTGCAATTCCCGCCCTGCGTTGCTGCAAACGCTGTACCATCTCCAGGCAGACTCCCCTGCTACTCATCTGCCTGACAGCTGCTGTCTGTTCCCCCTGGAGCTGCAAGGCTTGCATCTGAGGAAGCTGCCCAAAATGCCCTCCCCCTGCTCAAGCCACAGATGGGGAAACCGTGGGCATTGCTTCCTCTAGCTTAACAAAAACCTTGTGTCTCTAAAAGGCATCTACTGCTTGCATCTACTCTAGTGAGAATATCAGTGTGGCAACTCAGGCCTGGTCCAGCCCCTCTCCAAACAGCCCTTCCTTTGGCATCACCTCTTTCTAAGGGGCACGTTTCATTTCCTCTCTATAGTGCCGATAGGAGTGTCTGCTTATTCAGCATTCCTGCTCACCAGGCAATCCTAGACTCCACTGAGGATGCACATCTCTCCCCCATACACCTGAGGGCCAGATCCTGCTTGAACTGCCGGCCTGTCAAGCTGCCCAGGCTGTATTCTCAGCCAGGTTTTCTTCACCAGTTGCAAACTGCACCCCTGTGTTCCAAACCTACATTGTCACCATGTGGGCAGGGCTCAGTGCTTGCTGCACTACCAGAGCGGCATCCTGGGGTAGTGGCTTTGTTTGGCAGGCCCAGATCTGGAGTTTCTCCAGTGCTACCCCAGAACTGCTGGGCAGTCATTCTTGTGTCTGGCACAGAGGGATGCTGGCTCTCCTCTGCTGTGCCAGAGCAGCACCAAGCAGTGGGGTCTGACCTCTCGCTGTGTGGGGAGTCCCGCAGAGAATCCACCGAGTCACGATACTGTGTCATGGGCCTCCGTGAGTCCTCGATGCAGAAGGTGGCCCCGCGGCGAGCCCGTGCCTCCACGCATGCAGGGCTGTTACATTTACTGGTTCCCACCGAGGACAGCATTATCCCAGACTGGGAATCTGAAGTCAGACTCTCCGTCCGCTCCAAGCTCCAGGTGTGGCTTTCATGTCTGTGGATCAAACCCCAAACGGGCAGTGAGCAAGGAATCCCCACCAAGGTCTTCTCCAAAGAGCTGCATGCAGGCACAGCTCACACTCCGCTCTGCACTGGCATCCCCTTTCTCTTTCTCACTAGGATACATCTGGCCTGGGATGCCCAACTTCCCAACCCTGCCTTTGAGCTGCTTTTGCTACTTCTTGAAGATATGATCAGAGCTTAGATGCAAATCAGTGCATTCCAGGTATTTATCACACCACCTCCTGACAGCTGGTGATAGGATGGGGCAGCTTCTGGAGAAAGGCCAGGGCAATTCTGCTTTGCGCTTGTGAAGTGTTCTGGGTGTGGAGCAATGCACTGGCCGTGCCAAGTCAAGTCTGCAAAGGATCTTCAGAAGTGCCATCTGCATTGCCAAGTGACAGCCCCTTTAGAAATGACACCAGAAAGGAGCAAATTAAAAACAAAAACCCCACTCTGCTTCTCCATCAGCAGAGAAAAGCATCCCAAAGGTAGGTCTGGATGTTCAGCTTCCACTAGTTTATAAAAGATTTTGGCAGCAAAACACAAGGTGCTAAACAAAAGCTATGATGCATTGGATAGACCTTCCTGAGCACTTGGAGCTCCACCTGCCCTAGTCCTGGTGCAAAGAAGACATCCTACAATGGTTCTTTACGGATGCAAGGGGCCATGTGCACACTGGAGGTCCACCTGCCACAGGCTGACCCTACTCCATAGCAGAAATATGTTGTGTGTTACGGCAGAATCTCTGAACTCCCAAACTGCAGCAGATGGAGCTGTGCCAGCAGAGGATTTGGGGTGGGGGATTGCAGAGGACAGCAGCCCTCATTAAGACTTCCCAAGAACTTGTTAATTACTGATGGCTCCAGGCACATGCTTGGCTGCAACCACCATATCATTTATAACTTCAAACAGCGTCCTCATTAGAAGCACGCATTGAGTAAACCAGAGCCTGATTATGCCAGTATTTTGCCTCTGGCATGACTTCAAGAAACACCTGCTTGCTGCACTTGACTCAGGAAGATTAGGTGGCAGGTAGCCAGGACCAGAGGCTATGCGAGGTAGGTGCCTCCCCATAGCTGTGATGGGTTAATGCTGCCCTCCAGACACACCTTTGCATCTTCAGGAGGTTCCCAGAGGTGGCCCCAGGGTCCCGGGGCTTTGAAGTGAGCATGGGAAGCCAGCAAGGTGCAGCTTTGCAGGCACAGGGGCCTCTGTGCAGTTGGCTCAAGCTTGCACACACCTAGCCAGGGCTGGGCTGCAGCATAAGTACTGTAAAAACCCTGGAAAACACACCAGGAATAGGATTTCTGTGGACAAAGGCAGCCGTTTCCAGCCCACCAAGTCATTCTTGGCTCCCTGTCTGCTTGCTGGAGGTCTAGCCAGAGGATTTTGCAGAGGAATTCACCTGAAAACCTAAGTTGGATATCTGAAATTGATCTGACACGTTGTACCCTGAGAGTACTTGCTCATCCCTGATGAATGACTGGACCCTGAAGAAACCTGCTGGGAGCTAACTTTGAGCTCTAGCTGAAAGGATTTATTGCTTCCTGGAAAACAGACACAAACACATCAGGCTAAAGAAGTAAAGAAGCCAGGACATGTTTTGCTTTATAAAAAGTCAATGCAATGTGATCTATACATCACTGACACCCCTGCACCTCCAGTCACTTGTCAAAGGCAAGTGCTCTCCTAGGAAAACACTGTCACTTAGTGGAAGAAGCACAAGAGCTGTGTAAGAGGAAGAACCTGAACATCCAAATTCAAACCAGCACAGGACTTTCTCTAGGGTGATCTCTAGGTTGTGATTCTGATGTAACTTTCTGGACTGTGATAAATTACACAGGAGTGGGAGTTTTTTTCTGGTGAAAAACTGTGGCTCCCAACTCACACCCTAACTTGGAGGAACTGCCCAAAACATTTGGTGATGTTTTGTATACTTTGCATTCCACAAGGCACATGCATTCCAAATACATAAAGCATGAAACAACCTGAGTGTGCTTAATGAATTATTGCAGGTATCAGTGTGGCTGCAAACCCGGCTTGCGAAACCTTTCCTAGATGCAGCCTCCCATTCATGTCTGTGCAAAGCACAGAAGCACAACTTCATTTCCTCCTGGTTCACAGTTATGTCAGTGCTGCAGGCTCCTGCTGGCCCCTCGCTGCAGGTCAAGGATCACACCTTTCCACAGCTCTCACTAAGCAGCTGTGCCATCAAAGACCAGCAGTGTCACCATGGCCTGCATGCCAGCATAGGGCCCAACGGCAAGTGAAAACAAGAAAGGGAGGTGAAAGAAAAAGCTGTTGCTGGCTTTGAATCTCACAGCATCCTAAGGCAAAGAGGGGAAGAAGGTTCAGGGGAAAACAGCATACATCACCTCTGGCTGGATGTTGGAGTGGCTGTGGAGCAGTGATGAGATGGAGAGCAGGAGTGACTTCCTGAAAAGGTTGTCTCTGTTTCCCTTCGGATCACATGCTCAGTGGCAGAAACATTCTTAGAGATGTACTGTAAAACATGAAGAACCGCACACGTCAGCTCGGCCATGCTGCCACAGCCGCATTTGTCTGGCTTAATTATTTCTGGTGAAATCAGATGAGGACTGAGTGAACCCAATAGCTTTGCACGCCATGGAAAGAGACAAGGAGGCTGGAACTCTGCCCCTGCACTTTGCACAGTGTCATAGGGGCTGCAGAAGGGAAAGAAGAGCCGAGGGGATCCCCACAGGACAGTGGTACCACATGTAGCTATTGAGCAGAAAAACATCTCTGCTCACAGAGGTTATGCATCCGGCAGAGTACCAACAAAAAGACATCCACATGAGACCAGTGACACATTTGAGTCCCACAAAAATGCCAGGTGTCAGCCAAATATTTATGCTGAGATATTGCTCCATCCACCAACAAGTACTGCTTTTCACAGGTACACTGAGATCTCTGTGAGAGCCAGTACTTTGGGGGCAGAGGGATGTGGTTCTTAGAAATCCCCTTTCCCTCTTCCTTTATGGCTGGGATTCAAGCCAGCTAAATTTTAGCATCCAAAGGGTGACCCAGCAAAGCTTGTAACTGAGTCACTGAGGTCATTTGATGATAGAAACACAGAATCCCAGCCTGGTTTGGGTTGGAAGGGATCTTAAAGCTCATCCAGCTCCAACCCCTGCCATGGGCAGGGACCCCTTCCACTGGAGCAGTTTGCTCCAAGCCCCTGTGTCCAACCTGGCCTTCAACACTGCCAGGGATGGGGCAGCCACAGCTTCTCTGGGCACCCTGGGCCAGCGCCTCAGCACCCTCACAGGGAACAGCTTCTGCCTCAGAGCTCAGCTCAGTCTCCCCTCTTCTGGCAGGTTCAAGCCATTCCCCTCGGCCTGGCCCTACAGGCCCTTGTCCAAAGCCCCTCTCCAGGTTTCCTGCAGCCCCTTTAGGCACTGGAGCTGCTCTCAGGTCTCCCCTTCAGGAGCCTTCTCTTGTCCAGGCTGCCCCAGCCCAGCGCTCTCAGCCTGGCTCCAGGGCAGAGCTGCTCCAGCCCCCCCAGCATCTCCATGGCCTCCTCTGAACTCTCTCCAACAGCTCCACGTCCCTCTTGTGCTGCTGCCCCAGAGCTGGATCAGGGCTGCAGGAGGGATCTCCCCAGAGCACAGCAGAGGGGGAGAATCCCTCCCTCAAAGTGCTGCTCGTGCTCTGGGGGTGCAGCTGTGATTGCTCCATAAACAGGCACCATCGGGAACATCTCTCTCAAAAAAACAGAATCACATTTTATTCATCAACACAAGTCTGTTCCAAGTGCCCTATTTTTGTCCTGTGCTTCAAAGCAAAATCACTTTTCACTTCAGATATCATTTTTGGAAATATTTCTATGCAGAACCTCATCTTTTTATTCATGTTTGTTGGTGTTTCACTCCTCACACACATGCCCATAGGTGTTTAAGCACACACATCCACATCAAATCCCTGGCAGAAAACAGGAACTCAGTAACATGCAGTGAGATGGAGACAAAAGGTCTTACATCGGCCATTTGGATTTCCTCGGGATCCAAACGTGGATGGCTTGGCCCGTTCGCAAGGCTCCTGTTCTGATGGGCAGGGCACATGTTCTGACGTAAATGATTATGCATTTGTTTTCTTTGTTTCCTTTAAAACAGAAAGGAAAAAATCCATAAGGAAGACTCATGGGGCTCTCTGCCCCAGAGACACCTGGGAGATGCAAGATAGAGAAGGCAAGTATCAGACATGCTTGTTTCAATGGTGTTTGTGAAAGCTGCAAACAGGAAGAAACAATGCCTTCAACATTTGCCACCTTCTGCTGCTTCTGCCACAAAAGATGAACGTTTCTTATCATGGGCAATTTGGGAAACTGGGTCCAAGGTCTCCTCTTGCAAGACAAGGCTCAGCACAATGTAGTGGAGCCAGGGGTACCATGGTGCTGGAAGCAGAGGAGATAAGCAGGGAGGTGGAAAATGGGATATAAGTCCTGACCTGGCCTTGTGGCAAGGCACTTTGCCTGTCCTGCATTAAGCACAAAGTGGTAAAGCCTACTATTGCAAGGCATCCACTCTGCAAGACTGCTGCTGCCCAGGCAGGGAAAGCTGGCCATAAAAGAGGTCCCCAGGCACCTTGTTCCAACAAGATAACTCTGAAAGGCCCTGAAACATACATAGCTGAACCCACAGCTCCTGCACAACAGCCCAGTATGCTTCTGCTGTCAGGAGATGAGCTGCTGCCTTGAGGACCAGCTTTTTCCAGTAACAGAGAATCACCTGGCTGGAGGAAATGATGCTGATCCAGGGGGTAAGCAGATGATCCCAGGGAAACATCCTGCTCATGCACAGCCTGCTAGGTTCACTGTTCTCCTTCATGAGACCTACCTGGGAACACCACAGCTCCTTAAAGAAGCATTTGGGTGAAAAGCATGAAAGCACAAAGCATGATCACAGCCACTCTGTAACCTCTAGCCAGTGCTGTCTGCTAAACACCCATACTCACTTGGTTTTACAGTAAGCTACCACACAGACGATGCCCACCACAAGCAAGGCAACGCAGATTCCCGTGATCGTTAAAACTCTCTTCTGGTAGAGCTCTTCCGCTTCTGCAAATGGAGAGAAGAAACCACAATGACAAATGGGCTCCAGCACCAGGGATGCGCCTGGCTGCACAGGAACCAGCACTGCATGTGGGTGAGATGGAGAACAGGGCTCCGTCAGACCTCCTGCCAATCCACAGCCTGCCTCCAATAGCTGCCCCAAACCTGAGACCAGCTGGCCCAACCTTGCTCACCCCGCAGGAGACCTTCACTGCTTTTGCCTCCCTGCACCTTTGCCCTCTTTCACTCACCCCTTCTGTGCTCAAACACACTGCTTGCTTTCCTTGCCCACAGCATAACTCTGTGACTAAGTCTCAAACAGCCCCACGACTCTCCTCTCCCTTCCAGCTGATCCCCCTTCTCAGTAACTCAGTAGCCTACAAAGAAGTCCCTGAGCAACCCCCACTCACCACGTACACCCATGCCTTGTGATGCTCTCTCCCATCACAGGCTCTCTGCTCTGACTTAGAACGCCTTTTCCTTACAGCAGCTGCATGTCCTGGAGCTCTGCAGTGTGGCTAGAAACCACCAAGAAACAGGCTCCAAAGCATGCAGGTGCTGAAGAGGACATCCTAAACCAGTCCAAAAGCAGAATGAGGATGGAAAAGTGATAGTGTGTAAGACAAAGAAAAGGGAGTGGAGCAATTAAAATACAGTAACTGGTTACAGTTATGGATCTTTAATGAGCCCTAGGAAATGATTAATTTCATTGCATCAGATAACTGAGATGCACGCACACAATTCAAGCAGCATGCTGCTGCTTCTCTCAAATACCACCATTTGTCACGGACCGCCTTTCAAACCAGGAAACTCAGTCACTTGCATCAAAATCCAAACCTTGCTGAAGTGAGGTAATTGTTTGCATTAATCAAGGCTTCAAGGGAACACTTTAATGCCGCTAGCTGGGTAATTACACCTAGGCAGCCATCACATGGCAAGGGCGCATCTTCCTCTGTGGCTACACCAGAGCAGATGCTCCTCACAGAAACATCCAGCAATCTCCACTGAGATCAGCAGAAGCAATTTGGCTCTGTGGCTGGAGGACTGAGAGAAGGATTCAGTGCACACTTGCCATGAGCATTTTAGTTCAACATCTATGAGAGATGTCCTGATGCCCGCACAGTTATGTGTTAATGTTAATGGGATTTGTGCCTCCTTTAATATTCATTGAAATGTTTTTTCATATAGATCAGGCAACAAAACTCATGCCATGGCTGCTGTGCTCACCATGCCACGCTAAATAACTTTGAATGGACTATATAACAGCCCCAGACAATGAAATACAAAACCAGAAGAGAAACAGGTCTGGTGTCAGAAACCCTGGACTTTAGCAAAAAAGCATGGGGCAAGCAATGAAGCATTCCAGATAACTGGATATTTATAGCAATTTCAGCTTTCTGGTTTGGGAAGGAAAAGGCATTTTTTAGGAATTTGTTGTTGTTGTTTTTTAAGAAAAGGGTTAAAAAGAGAAAGATTTGCTAAACAAGGGCTGAGAATGACAGCCCTGGCACGGAGATGTAAAACATAATCAGCAGAGCTTTCTTCATGCCTGTGCTGCAAAATGTCAGTGTAAAGCAACGCATTTCCATCCATTTCATTTGAGCACTGGCCTCTGGCTGCATGAGGCACTGCGGGTGCTGCTGGTGGGTCTCCAGGAAGGCAACGTGCCACCATTCACTGCAGGCAGCTGAGACTGTCCCACACTCATGAGGGTGTGGACCAGGAACAACAAACAGATCATGGGTCTCCTTTGGCCTGAAAGCTGCTGCTCTGTCAGCTCCACCAGCTAGCTGCATCTCCTCAGAGCCAAAGCCTGTATGACCTGGGACCTGCTCATAGAGGAGCAGTTGGGTGCTGGCTGACCTACTCCTTGTGCTTCACTACAAGGAACCACGTGGAGCTGGCATGGAGAAAGAGCTCGCTCTGAGGTGAGACACCTCCCTCAGTGACATGTTCCCATTGCCCGGATGCCCTATTCCAGGCATCTGCAACCATGGCAGACAAGTTTTCTCGCTCTTGCACATCTCTGGGACCTGGATTCCAGCTCTTTCCTTCAGCCAGGAGTTTCAGAGTCAGGAAAACCAGCCAGGTTCATATCCTGGTTATAGATGGCACCGGGTGAGAATTCTGGTTGTAGCCAGCAAAAACTCTTACAAAACAAATCAAGCCTGAGCAGGTCAGTTTCCAGCATGGACTCATCCATCAAGCCAGTTTTTCCAAACACAGTGTCCTTCACCAGCTTTGGTTTTTGCTACAAAGACTTCAGTTCCAACCATAAAACGTTCCCTTTGAATCATGGAGGAAGGACAAAAAGCAAAAAGCAAAGCTATTAGCTAAATAACACAATCTTTTGCCTGAGGCTCAAAGCCCAGCCGCTGTTGTGATGATCATGTCATCTGGCTCTGGCATGTCTGACTGTTCCAAACCTTCACCTCAATTGCATGGGGAATGTTTCAGTTCATCAGAACTGCAGATTTAGCCTCTCTGTCTTAAGCTGACAGCTCTGCTATGTGAAGCAGTGATGTGTGAGGCTGCGCTGCAAAGCTACAAGTTAAATGACCTGCTGATAGTAATTTAGCTTGGTTCCTCACATCTCATTAAAGCTGATAAAGCTCCATAACACAGTATCTTCCTGTCGCACAAAACCACCTCCACAATGACAGAAAGAAAATAAGAGAATGTACACTACAATTCTGTATTTGAGAAGGTCCTGGAGCAGAACTTGTCCATTTGTGCCTCTACGCTCTACAAACACCACAACTTCAGCAGCAGCAGCATCACTCTAAGCAGCAAACACTATGAACAAACCATGTGGTGCCACATAATGCCGACAGAATCACAGTCCAGCCATGGGTGTCACAGCAACGCATGAGAGTGACAGACAAATGACAGAGAAGAGACAACTGCAGGCTGGGAACAGGATGTGTGCAGTTCTGTGATGACATTGAGAATGGATGAGGAAAAGGACAAGAGGTCAACAAAAAAGGGATGTCAAAAATCCTCCATTTTGGAGCTAATTTCAGTGTATTGGCATTAGCAGCACCGCTTTCTCTGAAACACCTGACCACAAAATGAATGTTTTCTGCAGCAGGGAAGAGCTGCTGGGGGATAGAAGCCCATCCTGGTGGATCCACCCCATCCTGGTGGATCCAACATGCAAGAACCAGAAACAAGTTTCATTCAGCTGGTGCGTGTTCCTCCACCCTGGGGATCCAAGAAGACAGTTTAGGATCCAGAAGTGCAAGATTGGTGTCCCCATACCTCTCGTAAATGGAATTGTAGCATCTTCACATGAAGATCTGCTTTAGCTGACACTGCCAAGTCAGTGTTTTTTAAGTTAAATGATAAAGACAAATCTCTCTGCTCTCTCCTGACCAGCCTCCACATGATTGGCTTGTACACCCAAGGGAAACCTAACCCCAGTAATCTGATTTCCCAGGTGCTTACTCAAGAAATTGTTGTTGTATTTCTAAAAACAGACTGAGGAGAATGGAAGAAAAAAACCATACGATTAGGGGCACGTGGCCAGGAGCAGGTAATTGCCCAAAGGGAATATTCTTAAAAGCCTTTAAAACACTGCAGTGTTTTTCCAAACTTCAGCTTGCCACCCTGATGCTCAGAATGACACCCTCCGCCCTCATGGGAGACCACTGAGGTCCCTGAGCTCCCTGTTTTCTATACTAACCCATCTCATGTCATCTTTCTTGGAATCATTTTCTCCTGGCCAAGAACCAAAATAAGCCACTAACCTCTGGGAGAAGGAACAGCAAAGCTCACTCTGACCCTCATAGGATCCAGTGGAGGTTAGTGCATCCAGGCTGGTAAGTTCTATAAAAACCTTGATCTTTCTAAAACCAGCCTTCCTGGAATGCCTGCCCATTCCCAAGTGGTGCCTGCTGGTGACCTCTGGGATGGTCACAAACTCCAACTCTTCAGTTAAGTACACAAAGGCATGTTGAATGGGGCGACATATGGCCATTATAGCATCCCAGTCATGGCACACACACACCAGCCTGCCGCTTGAAACAAAGAAAAGAGTGCTGCTAAAGATACACGTGTATTTTTATAGGTTTACATTTAGATTCTGTGTTTGGTTTCGGTTGGTTTGTTGGGTTTTTTTTCAAACCAAACATCTCTCTTGGTGCCAGGGAAGAGAATGGAACAGCTGATTTTTTAATCATCCCATTAAAGCCATAAATATAATGTGGGCAGCTTTTAATGGCTTCTGATTAATAAATGAATGGTTGGTCCATACCCTTTAATTCAAATCCAAGATGCTCTGCCAATGCAGAAAGAAGACAAGGAAGAGAAAGAGAAAAAGAAAAAACAGGTCTGTCAGAGAACTCTAATATACAAACACACACACTGTGCAGTTACAGCAGGTTAGCTTTTCTGTAGGCTCAGCAGCAGTTACACAAAAGACAGTGTATGCTTCAGAGCATTTCAAATTCCCACCAGAGCTTATATCTCATGTAAAGGAAGACCCAAACAAATTGCAGTGGAAGTTAATTATGAATTCTTTCAGTTAATTATGAATTCCTCTGAGATGAGCCATGTTTGTTAGTACCTGATATGGAATTTACAGTTCAGGCAGGGAAAATAAAATTGAAAGAAAAAAAAAGGTACACTTGTTCTGAAACAACTCCTGACAGGTCAAAACACACAGCGACTGCATGAACCTGGTACAAATCCTTCACTCGCTTTCTACAGGCAAAATAAACCCTGTGTGGTTTCACATGCCCATCTCTGCCTGGGACCCGTGCATCAAAGCAGGGTGCTGGGCAGACAGATGTGTGGGCACCTGTACAGGCCCTGAGGCCTGCCAGCACATTTCTGCTGCCCATCACTTCAAGTCTGGTCTCGGATGCACAGCATCAGCAGGCAGCAGTGCCTGTGAATCACCTGATGGCCTGTCAGTTGTGTGAGCACTGTTCTTGATGGTACAGTTCTGCAGCTGAACCACTGATGCTGCAAGTGACTCATCGCCTGGCGCAGGCAACGAATCCCTTGCAGATCTAAAAGTGCAAATTGCACTGGAAGTTTCCCTCAAGTCTGTGATCTTCCACATTTCACTTCTGCTGTGGTTCTCCATTGTTTTGGAAACAACAAACATGCTAAAAAAAGCACAAACAGGAGCATCTGCTTTCAGATTAATATTCATTACAAGACTGCAGTTTGTATTGCAGAGACAGTGCTAAGCAAAGTAGTTTACATAAGGAATCAACATTCAGTCATCCAAAACAGGTATCCTAAAGTTTACTAATTGTCCTGGTACAGGCCTCAACTAAAGACAGTTTTTCTTATGTAAACATGAAAGTTCTCCGTACTTACCATTGCTGTTTCCAATCACCATACACACAAGATTATTTGCAGCTTGGAGATGTCCAGATTTATTTACTATATTTTCCATAGGAACTGCCTTTTTTTGCTGCACAGAAATACTGATTTTCTTTTGCAATGCTGTTCGAAATTTAGGCAGGGGGAAATCAGCACTAATTGTTATGGAACACAGAAACACATTTTCTAAAGCAGGTTCTTCTCTTCAGATAAATGCTGATGCTTGGGGGGTTCTGAGGGGTTGGAAGTTGGTTGGGGTTGGGTTTTGTTAAAATTTTGTGTAATTTCAAGGCCACAAAACCTGGCTGCTCTCTGCTTCACATCTCACAATGGCAACAGGAATGGCAAACTCTACCATGCGTTTCACAGTCACTTTGTACAAGCTGCAGTGACATGGACACAATGTGGTGGGCAGCAGAGAACTGGACAGAGTACACTTAGCCTAAACCTCTTGATTGTCACATCTAGCCTTGACCTATCCCCAAGGCACGCTGCCGTTACACACACACAGTTTCACCTGGCACTATGACAAATGCATGTAAAGATACATTAAATTTCATCAGTATGGCCCCACTATTGATCCACCTAAAGCTGCACACTGCTCATACGGCCACATTTCCTCCGTGTTCCAGGATTTACTGCAACTTCTGCAGATACAAATGGATGCAATTCAAACCACTTCCATGGTTTTCTTTGCAAACTCAGAAATGTCGATGCAAACACTGGTGGTGGGAAGAACCTGAGGAACTTTCACCTTCCCACTGTCGCTCTCACATTACAGCTGCAGTTTCTTTTGGCTCCCCAACCCCATGGAGCAGATACAGATGCTCCTTGAATCTTGGCTAGTTTCCCTGAGTAGGGGAGAAAACAGTAGCTTTACAGATAGAGGAATTCTTACCCCAGCCTGAGCTTCTGCATCTGATGTCCACGGCTATCATCATTTCAGGCTATGGACATTGTTTCTCTATTGCTCATAACCTAACACATTGAATAGGGAGCCACTCTCCCTTCTCAGGAGTTCCTCCCAGCATGGGCAGGTATTGCCTTCTGTGCTGGGACAGTGAAGAAGGAGACACTTAAAGAGCATGCTGGCATCTGGAGGCTTTGTCTCTTCTCTAAAGAGTCCTCAAAATTAGTCAACAATCTACAACCAAGAGGCTAATGAGATGACCCCAGCTCTGGTAAAGCATTGCTTCGAAGGGTAATCATTCTGCAACCAGCAGAAGGGTATCACCTTCACAAAGATGGCTTACCATATAGAGTGTGCCTATTTTATATCAAAAATCAAAAGTTCTCCTTGAGACAACAGTTTTATTTTGGTCTGGAGATATTTCTGACAACCACGTTTGAAAGAAGTCTTCTTTGCTTTTTAAGAGGTTGATCAGGAAAAGTAATACATCTTTAAAAGCTTTGGGTTATATTTGCTGCTGCATGGAGAAGATGCTCAGCATAACATCCAGCACCTGCATTGTGTCCTGTGATGATTTGGTCAACCTGCGTTTTACTCACCCTCCCAGTAAGACTGGCAGTCTGTTTGGCTGATGGGGATGCCTAGAAACCTTTGAGCAATGGTTCACACTGTAACCTTAAATGATACAGAAGGAAAGCATAAGATCTAGGTAAGTCCTCCAGCTCCTCCAGGCAGTGATTCACTGCACACTGACAGAGGTGGCTGCAATGTGGAGGTGTATTGCATCCGAGTCTCATGGCAGAAGGAACCTTTGGGATAACTGAAATCAAGTGGATTAATCCCATCTGTAGAGACAAACTGACACCTGCCAGGAGTGCTGGCAGAGTGAAGGGTACTCTTTAACTTTCATGGACAAGCTCCATTTGAAGCAATAAATTCAGAGGCTGCCACACAAATAAACTACAGTGAGGCAGCACTAGGCTGAGGATATGGGTGGATTATTCTTCTCACATCATCAACCTCTGCCTGAACTCCACACGTGCTCCCTGGTCATGGCAAGGACCGAGGGCTGAGCACCCTGAACTGCTGTCAGAATCCCCAAACTATTTGCAAAGAGGATGTTTTCTGGAAAAGTTAATTCCAAATGTGCCTGCTGAACCTTTCTGAAAAGGTCGGACTTAAATAGAACCCATTCTTCCTCATGTAGCCATCAGTGTTAAAGAATCAATATGTACTGGCTTATTTAATGCAATCTTTTGCAGTGTTTACATTATTTCTTGTACCTAAAAGGAAAGAGTCTTCTCTGTGCTGATTTTACAGGAGTCTGGACCCTAGTTTGGAAGTGTTGAAACACCTACCTACTGCATGTATGACAGAAAGCTGTTCCAGAGAGAAAGGTAGCGTGCATGGGAGAGGTGAGGAAGGGAAAAGGGGAAATAGATGAAAGACATGACAAAAATTACCTATTTTCACACTCTTAATCTCAGCTGAAGCACATCCGTGTGGGATTCAGGTCAGACACCATCACCCAGATTGGTACCACCCAGCTGCTCAGAGCAGGGCTTGCTGAAGAGTCAAGTGATGCATGGACCTTCACTCAAGTCCCCCAGAGGTTGACAATCAGATGAAGTGGAGTGAAAGAGAAAACCCGGTTGGCTTTAGGAGCTCCGGTAGGTTGGGTTCTCTGTGGACCCACTGTCACAAACCTTGTGGTGGATTCTTTTCTCATCATCAGACAGAAGACAAAGTCCTACACTTGCTTGATCCCTATGGTTTTCTATATAGCCTGTTTCAAAAGATGAACAAAAACATCTAATCTAAAATAACATTCTATGAGTAACACTTCAAGACAAGATAGCTCACACTGGACTGTAGATTTAAGGGATGATTAAGAAGGATAAAAGCCTTAGCAAACAGTTGTGAAAACTGGCCCCATGCTCATACTGACTTGAAATTGCCCAAGAAGTTGTTAAGATGTTTAGTTAGTGCATGCATTATTCCCTGCAAGCACACTTGAGTCCCCCAGAGAGCTCTCTGGGTCACAGAGCATGTTCCAAGGCATGAAGCAAAGTGGAGAAGAAACATCTGAAGACGATCAAAACAGACTGTTGGATAATAAATTGTACTGACAAGAGTAATACTTGCACTATGCTGTTCCAGGCTTCCCCCAGGGTGTACAAGGAGCAATGCAAGACTGTCCTGTGATGTTGGGAACAGAGGACATTATGCTCGTGTTAAGGGCTGGGCAATACATGGGATCTCCACATACAGAAAGTTAGCAAAGCTTGTCCAGTACTGTATAATAAAAATAAACAAATAGAGAAATCTGTAGGCCTCAAGGGTCCAGACACATAACAGCAGAGTGTTAGTAACCTGATGTGGATTAGCTTGCAATTAACTTCAGAAGATCCTAAAGGGTAACCTGTCCTGCCATCGAGGGGAGAGGAATAACCACAAAAGCCCTGTAATTACCCAGCCACACCACAGCATAGTCATTGCCCCGTAATTATGTGGTCAGCAGTTACTGTGTCATTGAAAAGAAGCTGCAGAACGTTTGTGGAATTTAAAAAGCTGCTAAATATTGTTTTAGGGCTCAGAGGAGCAAAAGGTGGAGGAGGAAACAGAAAGTAGGTAAAAAAAGAAGTATTCTTCCACTAGTTTTCATATCACAACAGGTAGGAAACTGCTGCTGAATAAGTGAATGGAAATGAAGTAAACCATAAAGCTGAAATTGAGATCTAGACCTTTCCAGTACAGCTTGAAGTGGTACATTTATCCCTCTGGGATAAATGATCCCACAGGGATGAAGCTCCAACAGGGATCTTCGCCTCAGTGTGAGAAGCAAATGTCCAAACCCTACCTGTCAATAAGGTCACTTTTACATGTCAGGGTGACGACCAACAGACCAACACTCCTCCTCTGCATGCTGGTGACTTCAGAGTGAACGGGACTATCCCTCAGAAAAACAAGAAGCCTCTCACCCAATAACCCTCCACTGCTCTGCTTTCACAGTGGTTTAGTCAGCAGCACTGGAGCTAGTTTGTGAGCCACTGTGGGAACATGCAATTCTGTTTCCAGCCCAGTGAGCCTGATACAGACATTGCAAGTAGAAAAAGTTCATGTTTTTCTAGCTAGCTAGGCTCCAAGAGAGCAATTTCCTTGGAAAGAATAATAGGTGGGAAGACTCAGACGTCCAATCTACACAAAATGTGCTATGGTAGAGCAGGAATCGTGCTGCTGAGATCATTACACAGATCATGCCAGTGACGGTGCAGTGGGTGCTCAAGAACAGATGGTGGTTCTCATCTCAGAAATACCTGTACTCATCATCTGGAAAGAATCTGTAACGCCTATGCAAGGCAAATGTCGTGCCACACAGCAAACAGATCAGGAGCCAGACCCATCACATTCAACTTTAGAGAGTCCTGGGAGCCATGTCAAGCTGAGAACTTGGGATTTGCTTTTGTATCGGTGTCTGCTGCAAGCAGAACTGACCAGATAGCCTGCAACTACAAGACTGGTTTCTCAGCAAAAGCTCTTCTCTTCCATGTTTCCAGATGACTGCACTAAGTACCTTGCAACAAAACAGGCTTTTTATGTCCCCTTTGAGAAAGGGATTTGATGCCTAAATAGCAGACTCTTAGGAGATCTCAAAGTTGAAGACAAAGGCTGATCTCCCAATGCATAGCAGAAAATGCTGCTCTGTGCTTCCAAAACAGGCCAGTAGAAAGATTCCAACTCCAACTTCAAATTTAATTTGTAAAGAAAGCAAGAATTACACATGGGGTAAAAATGTAGAATATGCTAGAAATGATTGTATCAGAATGCCAGCTCTATCCCAGGACGGTTACAGGCAGGCTGCAGACTTGAACTGTAAGGAGGTCACACTGTAGGAAATTAAAACGTTTCACTAAACAAGAAGATAAATGGTTATGACATTTGTCCTCCAGATCAGTGACAATTATTTTGGGAGGTGAATAAATAGCAAAGTTAAGATGAAATTTCAGATTCCACAGACAAGAGGCAAGCCTGAACATAAAAATTCATCCCAAATTTCTAAATCATTCTATAAACTGCAAGTGGAAAGAATCCAAATGTGCAGACTTAGGCAAGGAATAAATGTTCTCACTCACAGCATTTAACTTGCAGTATTTCAGCACCACCAAGAGTGAAATAGCTGCTAACGTGGTTTACAAAACCTTTACAACCAGCCCAAAGCTGGGTGGTTTATTGGTAAACTTCCAGCAAGGTTTTACAAAGACCTGAAAACTTGCAGAAGAGAGAAGATGGAGCTAGCGGTAGAACAGGCAGCTATGAAATACAGGTGCCAGCACAGGTTTAAATACAAGGTTTCTGACAAGGAAGGATGATTTTGGACATGCTTCTGTCTTCTGGAAAGCACTGCAAGCCATAGATGTGGCTCTGAAGCTGAACTCTGGAGACAACTGTCAACTGAGTCTGTAGTGCCCACTGCAGGGTCTCATATTAGGGTTCCTGGCTCTTCTGATGGTGCTGACTTTTCACCCACGTGTGCCAGCAGACACGAAGATCTGACTGCAAAGGCAAAATGGTCCCAAGGTACAAATGCTATGGATTAATCAGGCTGTGGATCAACAGTTTGATGTTTTCAACTTCTGTACTCACTAGTGCATGGACAGCCAGACACAGGTATGTGACTGCAGGTACCTGTACCAGGGCTCTGGGAGTGACATCTGACAGCTAAACTTACAGGTTTATACTCATCACCTTCAGTACCTCTGAAGCAGTAGTTTTAAGGTTTCATGAATGTGGGAAAGCCATTTGTCATACTGTGTCCTAAAACTGACCTACGATAAACAGGACAGAGCTTTTAAGTTTCCCTGAGACTTTGCCCATGCTTTTGGGATGGGGATTACTATGCACCAGTGTTGACAACCCCCTCATCTGTGCTGCTGCTACTTACCAGGTTATTGTCCATCTGCTGACTGATGGTAGCCAACTGTCTACACATACCTAGTCACTGCTGAGCAGAAGAAATGTGCTGCCTTAGATCTCCTTATGATATGAGTCTTGCTAGAAAACAGATCATCATTAGACTAATGCAGGCTTAGAGAACTGACACAGGTACTGGAGCGCTGCTCAGAAGTAGCACCTTGCTAGGCCAGAGCAATGTTGTTTGCATGTATTTTCTTATGTAAGTTTTAACATGCTTCGTTTTTGTTTTCTGTAGTATCTCAGCACATTTCCCATCACATTTGTATTACAGTGTAAGCAAAATAAAATGTAAACTCTTTATAAGCAAATAGGAACCGACCACCTAATAAGGGCTGAGCTGGGACAGGCTGGGAGGTCTTCAAATAGTACAGTAATAAGCCCAATGATAAAATTCCTGGTGAGTTCCTCTCTATATATCCAGAACGTCTGGCAGGTACAACCAGTGACTGGTTGCTGGTTGGTCATATGGTTGTAAGAACAACATAGAGAAACATCACAGGCAAGAAAACCTATTTAAATACATCTGATTTTCATATTCATAACTGCAGCGGTGTAGCAGGTATTTCAGAAAATCAGATTAAATTAAGCCTCCAGATCTACCTGTGAACCAAAGACAGCCTGAACTCCTAGGGAACATGGGGAGCTTTACCTCAGCAAAATCTGAATAAGGGTTTAAATCAGTGAGACAAGAAGCTGCTCCCAGAAGGAAGATGCACAACATCTGGCACGAGCTGGGATGCCGCAGCATCTCCATCTGTGGCCCAAATTCAGAAAATCAGCTGCCGTATCTTTTCAGAGCAACATCTTAAATTTAGTTCACTCTGCAGACTCTCGCTCAGCCGTGGGATGTGCCTCCTGAAATCATATTGGAATAGTTAAGATTTATGTTAAAGAATCAGAAGGCTCAAATCTAGGCTTTAAAACCTAAAATACCCAAAATGCATTTAAAACAAGGTGTCATTATTTACTATTTAAGTATCTGTCAAGTGCTGGCAATGATTTCAAAACATGAATCAGGACAGAGCTGTTTTATTTTCAGTGGAAATGCCTGAACCTCATTTAATCTATTTCAGCTTTTGACCTGTCAGAACCCATTTAGAATGAAGCACTGAGTGAATTATAGAGCAACAGCAACTTCTACTGTGCCCTAATTATTGATTAAAGTAGAAAGTAAGTATTTGCACAGTCCAGACTCAAGTGAAATGCCTCCCCTATTCAGAAGAACAGCAAGTTCAGTGCATACTTTTCCATGGTGCTGCTGCTATGTGTGTTACCCAACTGTGACCTGAAAGTGAAAACAGCTATAAAAACATATGAATCATCTTCTTAGATGATTCTTATCCAAGTTCAGGCAGGTACCCTGGATTGTTAAGCTGTTTTTACCTTACTATCCTGTGGTTAAAGCAGAATTTAGGTAAGGAAAAGTAAATGTGTCTGTTTCAAAGCTGACACTGATCCTCTAACACACAAATAAAATTGAAACAAATCTCATTCCCATAAAAAGCTGGATTCTGCAGGCTGGGGAAGAAACACAAGCTGATTACTCTTGCCATTAATGTTCTCAAAGTGATTTTCCTGACATAAAAGTCATTTTCACCCGTTTTGGTTTTGCAGCATGGTAGCAATAATGTTTAAGCTTCTTGGACACCATCTCATGAAACCCATCAGCTTCATTGGGCAAGCATCCCACTGTTGTCTTCAAGGAAACCTTTTTTGCGCTAGGTTAAAGATCAAAAGAGAGCATCTTGTTTTGTCATTTTAAAAAGAGCTTACTTGGATGGTTCAGTCTGAAAGAATACTTCAATGGAGGTTTCAACTTTGGAAGCCAATTTGGAACAAAAGGCAATGCAAAAACATCAAGCTGTCCCAGGGGCCTCGCAAAGGCCATTTGTATCTTGTCTGTATACTCTCTAGTAGAAGGAAGACTAATGCCAGCATGTACCAGCTATTAGCACGTGCTACTGAGATGCCTGCTATTGCCAGTTCAGGATGAGGACTGCAGGTTTTCTTACATAGCATGGGAGAGGGGGTACTGGCAATCAAGAAGCCATCATGGAAAGGCATTTTTTTGTCTGGTTCTCATTAATTAAAGCCTAATTTTTGGCTCTTTTAAGAAAGCCTCTTCAAAACCACCATCTGTGGTGGCCCAAACAGCCAGCATGGATAGGGCACACAGAGAGTCACTGTGGCTGATTCCCTGCTCTTTAGCTGCACCTCCTTTCAGGTCAGTCCTTATCCAGACCAGGGTCCCACTGATGCTGGGACACTGTATGAATATGGACCCAGGAAAATTACCTGTCTTGAATGAAATGATGTGTACAGGTGAGGCATTTGTGGACACCTAGACCCTACAGGAACTGAAAACTAGAAACTGGGAAAGACTAAGGCTTCAGAGTATTTACACCCACTGAATACAAGGTTAAAGGATCAATCACTGTAGATAGACATAACCCATATGCAAGGCTGTCCAGGCCCCTAGGAGAGAAAGGAGCACCTCTGTGTCCAGGAGGGATATAATCTGAGATGCCCAGTCAGCAGATTAAGCCCATACCCTGTGTGGCACTGAGGTGTGGGAAGCCCTGACATGACCTCTGGGATTCCAGGCATGCATATGAGCCCTGTCCAGACCTTTGGGTGT
The DNA here is from genome assembly GCA_002631895.1 of Agapornis roseicollis. Classification (NCBI taxonomy): domain Eukaryota; kingdom Metazoa; phylum Chordata; class Aves; order Psittaciformes; family Psittacidae; genus Agapornis; species Agapornis roseicollis. Next base: position 145,344 of record NDXB01003479.1, on the reverse strand, counting down.
GCTCCAGGATCCAGTCTCCAACCATCTCACCTGAACAGCAACTGATGCTTGCTTTAGCTTCTGGAGACAGAAACGCAACCTCACCTCAGGGGAGATTGCATGACAGCCCTCGCTGTGATTTCCACAGTTGGTACAAATTAGACTCACACAACCCCTCTCAAGTCATGGGGAAATGTTCTTCTCTTCCACTGCACAACACAGTCCATCTTGAGGCAGTAATGCTACCAGATACAGCTTATCACACAGACTGTTCTCACACAGCACACCACATGAACTTGTGCCTTATTTGCAATTTGCGTGAAAAGAGCAAGCAACATTCAGCTCAATCAGAAATGAAAGCAGAACCCATTCTAACAAATAGGAGGTAACAACGAGCCCTGATTCTCCTCTTGGACATGATCGCAGCTCCTCTTATGGCCAAGCAGAGCTGGGAGTGCACAAGACAGGAAGAGGGCTCTTGGAGAACAGAAGAACCTGCTTTAAGGACACGACACAGAGCTACAACAACCAGGGAGAGAGAGAAGTAGAAAGAGACATACTGGAGAAGCTGACCATTGCGAAATGCTGACACCGGTCTCCTGTGAATTCGATCGGACACCTACCGGAAGAAAGAAAACCAGAAAGAGAGAAACAAGATAGCAAAATGACACCCAAACAGACCGCACTGAGGCCCCTTCTGATCCTTGCCATGACACCTATCCATCTGCTCTCAGACTTCACCCTTACCTGCATCCCTAAGCCCTAACCCAAAGCTGACACCAAGAGCCATCCCTGACTAGACCACTCTACATCCACCGCTGTGCCCAGGAGGTTTTAAGTAGTGTGGTGCATTTTTTGTCTTCAAACATACTTTGCTTAGGATCTGGCATGTACAATCGCAAAGGCAGTTTCTCCAAACATCTCTGTCCGAAGAATCCGTTTGGACATCTGGAGGGGAAAAGGGGAGAAATCACAGAACATGTCTGGCACCATTCTCGAGGCTAAGGTCAGAAATAAAAAGTGCATTGTGATGAATGGAAAAAAAAAATAAAGGCTTTATGAGCACATTTATTCTTCACTTTGCTTTAACCAGGCACCTGCAACATCAGCATTCCAGCTCTACTCTTTGGCCTGGGTCTTCAAGCAGCCAGCCAAACCCCTTCTTTCCTCCTCTGCCTGCCTCCTTCCTTCTCACCTGCTAGAAGCACCCGCTGGCAGGAAGATTGAGATGGGCTGGATGCTACTTTCAGAGGCTCTCCTTGGAGCTGCTACCTAGACAAGATTGGCAAGAGGCACCATAAAGAGGTGAGTAGCTGCTCAGGCGACAGTGAGCATTGTGTGGCAAGCATCTTCCCATCATTACCCCAGAAGTACCCACAGGATGCTCCAGGGAGAAAGGTTGCCATTAGAGAGGAAACATGTGCAAAGTCTCTGTGTTAACAGAGAGAAAGGGACAGGGAAGAAAACCGAACCCAACAGGTCTCATTTGCTGCCCAGTTGAGAGTCTGTCTCAGGGTATTCCTGAACTTATGTGATGGACAGAGATGCGACAGCTCATGAGGCACCAGTTGTACCTGAGCATGATGCTGTAGTGGTGGAGACGGTGCCCTCCAGATGAGGGCTGCCAGGCATGTGCTATTCAGAGCAGCCTGCAGGCTGAGCCAGGTCTGGAGAGCAGGGAGACAAGGCAGAGGTGCAGCAGGAGCTGCTGGACCACATTCAGTGCAGCAGCACTTGCATCCTCTGTGCTGTGATGTGCCAGCAACCAAGGGTGAACCTGGGAGGCAATGGGAACTCAGCCAGGGGTGGTCAAACACTCCTCCATCAGGAACTTATCTCTCTTCCTTCCTTCACATCTTCTGGCCTCCTTGGATAGTCACTCAAAATTATCCCTAGGTTTCTTAAAGTCGCAGCTCTTACACGCTTGTTTCATAACTGCCTCCCACCCCAAATGAACTCTCCTTCCTCTGAGCTTAAAACACATCTCTGAATCCAGCATGATCCAGGGAGAAGACACAGCCAATAAAAAGCTGTATAATCTCTTCATCCCATCCGCTGTCTTTCTCCACATCATCACCTCCACAGCTCCAAACCTGTCCATCTTCCCCCTAAAGAATGCATTTTCCAGTTCTTCAAGGCAGGGTCCAGGGGGACATATCACCTGCTGTCCCTTCTCACAGAAGAAAGCTTTGCTAGACACTCCATGACTGACATGACTTTGGAATTTGGTTTCTTGCTGGTTTTCACTGCAGTTTTGGTAGGTCTGCACTGATCAAAAAAAGCCGGTGCACCCTCAGTGCCCATGACTAAACCTGTTTTCTATGCTACACAGCATTTGGTTTCTGAGACCTGTGCTAACACCTCCATATGGGAGTGTGCTGAACTGCTTGGGGTCAACTTAAAGGCATGGCTCTGCATGAGGCTTCACTAAACTCCCCAGTCATACACTTCAGTTCTTTGGTATCCAAGGAACTTTTGAAACTGGAAATGTCCCTCCGTGTTCAGGCAGATATCCTTGAAAAATTCGCCCTCTTTTCTCATTCCTGGATATTCATCTTGGAGCACAGGGAAGGGAGACATACCAGCAGCATTGTTTCAGTACCAGGGAGCCCAGATAGCTCCCAAGGGAAGCCCAGCCCAAGGGGGCACCATCAGACACAAATGAGACCTGTTGACCTTCCCCACAATGAAACAGAGGGTGCTGGTGCTGGGGAGTGGATTGAAGAGGATGCCTTCTCAGCAATCAAAGAGCACAAACCTGAGGCAGTTGAGTGCTGCAGACTCACAAGGACATCCCTAGGGAAGCACAACTTTGGAGCAACCTTTAAGAGATTTCATTGGGGTTTGAATGAGGCATCCAAAATAGAAGGCGTCTTCCCAATCTCTTTTGAAGTTTATTCATCACAACTGGGAGAGTCATGAATTCATCCACAGGATCTTCAGAGGTATGCAGTTTAGCTTGCAACGTGCTGTCCATTTGTCTGGGATCTGAGAGTTCACATATGTTGTGCGAGCTCTGAAGGGTCTCTGGTGCTGCTGAATGAAGCAAATGTCCTACCCACCTCAAAAAGGGCACTTTGTCTAAAAAGAGTTTAAGCTATCTCAGGTGCACAACTGCAAGAGGTCAGCCAAGGCTGGAATTTCACTGTGACTGAAGCTGCATGCCATTAAGGAAAGACTGAAAATTATGTGCAAAATGGTGGAAGGAAATAAAAACCCAGAGAAAGAAATTGGTGAGAAGTGTAAAAGCAAAACAGAAGAGTGTCAAAGAAGCTTTGATGCCATGACAGCTACCATATAGCCCTTTATCATACTGCTGCAGTCAGCCTAGTGTGGGTGGGGAGAAGATCTTGCTAGACAGAAGGCAGTAGACAACAGTCTTGTCTGTGTCTAGGACAACTCAGGCTTTTCATCTTTAGCTACTAGTGAATCAGCAGTGGGAAAAGTGACAGAAAATAAACCCTCATGAACACGAGCACCTTCTGTCACCTCCCAAGCTAGTATACAAGCTGTCAAAACACTCCGGCATCCCTGGGCCCTGATTCCTCATAAACAAGGTTGCTGGCATCAACAGTGACCAGCAGACCTTTGAAAGCCTGCAGTGCTCATGGTTCCCTGGTTTTGGCTGTCTCATAGTTGTAGGCTGGTGAAGATGGTTTGTTATTCATTACTATGGCTCTAGACGTGAAAATTCCTGTGTACATGGTACATGAGTCTTCTTGTCAGGACAGGAAGAACAATGGAAAGGACCCATTCTGCATGCAGGACCTGCAACCTGTGGTAAGGGCTTCTGGGCAGCTCTTCTTCAGGGACCAAGCACATGCCCCGAGGAATATATCTGAAAGTTAAGGCTCACCAAGTTCAAGAGGCATGAGATGGTCTTTGATCATGGCATCCTTCTTCCTGCACATTTGAGCCTAGTCAAGAGGTTTTGGATGGCTATCCCAGCAAAACAGAGTCCCTCCTACTTTTGAAAGTTCTTGCAGAGACTATACAGATGGTGGACTATCCCAAAGGAAGACCTTTTCCTGGTCAGCTCGGTGGTGTGTTGGAGGGCAAACATGTCTTTCCTCAAAGGCCAAGGGAAGTGGACAAAGCTGGGCCTGTAAGACCCATCTTGGGGAAGTACAAGGCTGCGCCAACCTCTTGCAGACAGCACCTTGTCCCTTCTCTAGTCTGTGTGGACAACCCCAAGACTGCCAAGATTTTTATGTCCAGATTCTGTTGTTGCTGGAAAATGCCCAAATCTTTCAGTTTTGATCAATTGCTGAAGGTTTTTTGGTTTGGGTTTTTTTTGGTTGGTTGGTTGGTTTTTTCGTTTGTTTGTTTTAACTCGGTATCGAAAACAGCCACAAGGTTCTGTTCTCTTTCAGAATGGATTTATTTACATGGCAAAGAAAACTGCAGTAAGATGATCAGCCAAATAAAGCACCTTGAAAATTACAAACCAAAATGGTCTGAATGACCCATTTCTGTGCTGTTTGCAGAGCACGTTTTATGAAAATTGAGAAGCTTTTGACCTTTTGTCCCGTATCTGGGCAGAGCAAGACTCATTGTTAATTATTGTTTCTTACTACTAATTAATAACACCATTATCATAATGTTTCCTGCAGGAAGCAACACTCTTTCTGCCCAGCAGTTGATCTAAATCTTGCAAGGGTTGGCACATTTCCTTTGCTCCCCAAGATCTTAATTAAAGTGTGCCAAATTTGGTAGCTCTCATAATGCAATCCATGTTACAGAAGAATGCGAAGGAGCAGGTGCTTCAAAATAACAGGCTAAGGAGAAGCTGCAGCAAAAAAGACACAATGCACTGATACAGCAAGTGAAGAAATGTTTCATGCATGTTGCTTAGCTGTGTGAAGGGCTGAAAAAGAAGACAGTTCTGTCATTGTCCCCTGACCAGTCCCAGATGATCAGGTTCTGGAGAGCCACAAAAGGCTGAACTCCACAAAATCACTGATGGGAAGAAAAGGAGGTAACCAGAATAAATTCAGAGGCCTTATCCAGAGCAGCTAATCAAGGCATGTTTGCTGTACAAACAGAGTCCAAACTGCAGGGACACCCACCTATGAGCTCAGTAAAGACAACAGTGCAGCTCCAACCAAGCTGTGGGAACTCAGCAGGATCTGTGCTGTTGTCTTTTCTCAGCCTCACTGTTGCAGGATCTGTTTTCACACTGATGGTGCTCAAGGGTCTGCTATAGTTACATGTGCACTAAAAAAAGACACACTGAATGAGATTCATAGGTGGGCTACTTGAACCTGGAAAGGCAGCTAATCTCATCACTCATGATAAACAGTGTGCGGGACTCAATGAATGAGTCTTGGCTGGTTCAGGAGGTTTGGAACAGGATGTGGACATTTTCACCCCTAGCTCAACACTGTGGGCTCTTCATTTCCAAAGCCATTGCAACACCTCCCCACAGAACAGCTTATATATCCATGACAAAGAGATTTCCTTGTGTCTGTGCAATGTGCAGCTTCTGCTGACCTATCAGTAGAGTCACCAAGAGGGGTGGTGTAGCTCCTGGCATCAGAGGGGAGCTGAGCAAGCTGCGCTGCAGGGAGGACAGGATCAGCCTGTTTACCCCTTTGAATGGTGCTCTGGACAGCCCAGGCAGCCTGGCAGTGTGGCTAACCCTTCTGAATAATCTTTCCTGTCTCCTGGGAAAACCTGCAGGAAACAACGTACATGGAGGAGGCTTCTCGGAGATGAATGTGTAGTTCTGTAAACTGGTGATTTGCATATATCAACTGGCTTAAAAATTATTTGATCTTTTCTCCTTCACTTTGTTTTGCTTGTTATTCTCTCCTTGACTTTCACTTCTTGTCTGAGGTCCTCCAGGCCCCTGACCTCACTCTCTGATGTAATGCAATGCTGTCAGCTCAAACACAGACAGTGTTTATCTGTCAGCATTTGTAAAATCCTTCAATCTGACTCTTGCAAGCACAACTAGTCCAACACAAAGAGCAGATGCTGTTCTATAAAGCTCTATGTCTTCTGATTCCATGCAACTTAGGAAGATCCTGGCCCATGGTACCAGCCACTTTGATTGCATCCACCACACAAACGAATCATGAAGCGCACTCAAGGGGGCAGAAAGGACTGTGCATTGATGAGACTTGGTTTTGCTTCTGTGTTTGGTTGAGAAGACCCAACTGTAGATAACATGTGCCAAGACCTAACTGAAAAAAGGAGTAATTTTGCATGGCACCCAGGAATAAAAGATTAGAGCAGCCTCAAACTGCTCTAGGTTGTGCCAAAAACCCAATGGGCTGCAGCACTAAGGCAGACCCAAGATCAGAGGCTGCTTGCCATCCCAAGCGCTACACTGAGGTAGACACAACAAACCAGCCACTGCTCTCCTGTGTCCCAGACCAGCTGAAGACCTCGAGACATGCTTGTGAGCATCCCTTCTGCAGACACTGGAATTTGTTCTACTCAGACTCACCACTTCCCCACAGTTATGGTGAGAAACCAGGCCAGCTCGTAAGGGTCTGTCTGAGCAAAATGGGGTGGAGAAGGATCGAGACATTCTTCCTGTCAACAAGAGCCTGGGGCTTTTCAACTTACTGTTGAATGGATTCTGTATGTGTGTAGCTCAGTCGTTGCCTGGGTTTATGCTGACGATTTGCAGGATAACTGAGGCAAATCACACTTCTCCCATCTAACTTCCAGCTGGTCTGTTTGCAGAGTTGGGATAACAGCACAGATTGTATCATGTTCAGGTTTCCTTTGACGCTAGCATGTGTAGAATTAACTTCAAATTAAGGACAAAGTTATGGAAGCACACAATCCAAAAAAGACAATATTTGGAAGAGCTGCAAGTCTGTTTGGGCTTTCCCTTGTGAAGAAAGCATTCAAAGTCCAGCTGAAGAGTATTGAAAGAGGGTGGAGAAAGTGGCTTTACAGGCAGTTTGTTCCCCAGAACTTAAAAGACCAGGAAGAACACGTTTCTGGGAAGCCTGTTACAGAAAAGAAAGGCCACAGACAATTCAGGGGATATCTGTGACAAATCCTTCGGGAGAAGGAATCACTGGAGAACCTCGCTGCTCATTTTGCTCCGGAGTGCCAAGGTAAAATCTACAGGAAGGATCTCCTATGTTTGTGGGCAGCTGCAAACCATGAAATCCAGCCCAGGAAGGTGACACAGGATGGTGACAGGTAGAAAAGAACACTCTAAAAGTTTCTGATAGCCACTATTGGAAAGGCTGGTAACATGAATGGGTGCCCAGGTGCTAGAATAAACTAAGCACCCAGTGAAGGAGGACTACAAGCTGGCAGTTGGTGCCAAAAGACAGCCTCTCAGGCCCTACTGTCTCTAATCAGAACAGCAAAGTGGGAACACTGCATGGACATATGTGTCTTCCCTGGCTCTAGATGCTAATGCAGCTCTTGTTTGATCTCTGAGACATTTGAAGAGGTTGTGTGCAGAAGAACCTATTGATCTCCACGCTCAGGCCTCAGAGACATGGTGTGGCAAGCTCCCACATTAGAGGTCAGAAATGCAGGTCAAAGCCTGCCTCTTTGCCTCCTCTAGTTTCTCCTCCGAATCTGTACCATTGCACCTTTCACAAACCACAACAGCAGATCTCCTGTCTTGCTGCAACAAAGCAGCTGTGAAACATTCCAGCATTCTGCCAGTTTGCAGGCAGACAAATGCAAAGTCTGCTTATTCATTGTCAGCCTTCCCCAAGAATCATCTCTGTTACTGGAAAAGCCAATTTATGAGAAATACTAAGTCCAGTTCAAATGCTTCTACATCCCTTAACAACTATTATCTTCTAGAGTCCAGAAACTCTAGAATTTACCACTTCAAAAGCCAGAATTTCTTATCTTCAATCTATGATTAGATGATAAAAACACTTAAGGAGACTGAGCATCCAGGTATCTCCTCAAGCAGTAAGATCAGAAGTTTCTGTACTGTGTGGAAGGCATTTGGGTCCCCTGAGCTCCTGTTAAGACAGAAGTGTCTTTTCTGGCAGATGAGTAGTGACAGTGCAGACCTTCAAAGCACCTCATTTTGGTTAACACTTTGCTGCCCTTCCACACACACCCAATTCAATTATCATCAGATCTCAGCAACTGGTACCTTGGGACTTAACAGAAAGGAAATAATTTCATCATCTGCAAGTAAGGAATTAAGGCTTTCAAATTATATGACATAATTAGGTCTGGATTGTAGGGCACATAAAATCTTAATGGAATCCATCACTGATCTTCCCCTCTGCTCATCAGCTATCGTAGCAGCCTGGTTTGAAGGCAGACTGTTTCGTTGCAAGGCTGGAACTACATTGGTTAAAACAGTCTGTCTGCCGAAGACACTTGATAATTACCACGTGCATTCTTTGTTAAGAAAAATGGAGCTTTACCATCATAGCTGAGGAGTTCAGGTAACTTTTGCTGTGATTAGAAATTGGTCCAATTTGAAAAGTCTTGATTTGGATTCAAGTTCTTCTCAAAAGAAATTGTCTTGAGATATACACTTTTGGCATCACCACATTGCTTAAGAGGTAGAGATACTGATTCATACATCCCTCTGGTCTTCAAGGGTTGGCCCTCCTCAGCATGGAAGGGCTGGAACTGCTAGGGATTCCCAAGGCTACAGCTACACCAGAATAATGGATGTGACTGATTCACCATACGGAGCTTCCCCATGTTTCCTCTGGGGAACCCTGGCAAGATGAACTCAAGTGCCATCAAGAAGCCAATGGCAGAGACAGCTACCCTGAAACACAAGCCTGTGGTGTGCAAAAGCTTCTCTTGCTTCACACACATTGGAAATGTGGAGGGCCACAGCATGTGATTTCTGTCCTACCTGGCTCTTTTCGTGTGTGAAGGGGCAAGCCTGGCAGAACGGGAAGATGCTGCTCATCCTATGTCCTTCCCACCACAGCTGATCCTGCATTGGAAAGTAAGAGCACAGGAGCTCAGCAGAATGCATTTCCACATGGCCTTTCCTACTGCTCCCTGATAAAATGAGAGTTGGGACAAGGGAGGAGTTGTGCTAAGCATAACCCAGCTCACAACCCTTCCAAAAGGGGTGATGGTTCTCTTCAGATGTGTCCTTCAAGGCCTGAGGAGCTGAAGTGTCTGGTGAGTACCACACCACGCAGCACCAGTGGTACTAGCTTGACATACATACACAGATGTAAATACCTTTGGCTGTGCATCTCCATGGAGAGGTCTTTGGGCCATGCAGAGAGAAAATAGTCAGCTCTGGGCTTCTCCAAGCTGGCACAGTGATCCTGGATACCCAGGTTTGCTCAGGAGCTGACTGCATCTGCTCAGCACACACAGGGCACCACCTCATGCTCACTCCACAGGAGCCCAGCAGCAGGTACAGATATGCTTTAGGTACCTACATCTCTAGAATGGATAATCAGACTGCACTTGTCATTCACAGTCCTTGTTAGGCTTGCAGGGTGAGCTGTGAGATGCTATTAGGCTTGCTGGCTGTGACAGGTTTGAACCAGAGGTGAAAATGTCTCACATCCCATTCCACATCTCTCAGACTATACAGCCCCATTTCAAACTCCCCAAGAAATTCCATTTTAAGGATAACTTGGTATGTTTCCCTGGTTGGGTTTTGGGCTTTTATGTTTGTTTGGTTTTCAAGTTTTAACATTTGAAAGGGAGAAATAAACAACCAACAGTGGCACAGTGTGGTGAATAGATATGTGCGAAACCCACTTCTGGGCCCATGAAGCACAAACAGGAGAGGTCAGAGGCAGGTCTCAGCAAGGAACCCCTCCAGCCATGGAGGATGGAGGTGGCTATGCCCTGGGCAAAGCTCTCCTGCTTGGATGGGAGGATGTGTCAGCTTTGACCTAGCTCAGGGAAAGCAAAAGGGACCTGACCTTGCCTGAAGCTGCAGAGGAGAAAGAGAGGAAAGGGAAAGGGAACAGCTGGGACAAACACCTTCTTGGAGAAAAAGTCAGGAAAAGTGTACAGCAGCACACACACAAAAAGGAACTATGACCCCTCCTCCCCACTTCTGGTCTCCCTTTCTGAACCTGTACAGCTCAAACTGCCACTGCCACAGGAATTCCCGAGCAGTTGCAGTCTCCTCGCCCCCATTGAAGTACTTTCCATATTGACACAAGAACTACACTCACTTACTTGCAAGACAGCTGATTAATCCCCTCGATGTAGTAGCATACCCCACCATTGACACAATAGGACTTGGCTGTTTCGTTGCATTTCCTAGCATGCCCAGACCAGGAGGAGAGAGTTGTGGTTACTGCAGGGACAAAAATAAACACACACAAAAAGGATATATTGTTATTTCCTTTGTTGGGCAATTCTGTTTTCTTAGACAATGTTCAATTAGTTCATTTGCCAAAGTGAAAACCCCAGAGATACAAACCTTAGCCTATGCTTTTAGACCAGCCTTCACTTCTCCAGGTCCTGGAGCTGCAACTTGACCTTTCCCACTGCAGTGGCCAACTGAGTGAGGAATTGAGGACATGCCTTCCTCTAAGCAGCTAGCATGTATCCTTTTGGCAAGCTGTAGTTACCAGCTCCCCTTTCCCACCTCTCCTTGCCCTCCCTTTACCCACACATGCAACCCTGCACCAGCAGGCAGGAGGTTAGGAAGAACGTGTGCTGCAGGCACACAGAATCATGGTTGCATGCTGCTGAGGCCTGATTTGTGCCATGATACTGGACCAAGATCCAGAGATACGGCAGGGAACATTTCATTGCTCCACATCTCTGGGAGGAGATAAGTTTTTGGAGCCAGAAGCAAGCGCCTTCATTGTCACCAAAACAGGTCCAGCCCAAGCAAGAACAGCTCCATCTCTCCCCACCCCGATCTGAGCATTTCTTTATCATGCCCCACTGGGGCTGCCTCAACAGATTAAGCAGAAGTTCAGCAGCAGAAGCCAGTCAGCCCTAGTCTGTGCTAAGAGGGAGGCAGACAGCAAGTTTCCTGGGGATACAGAGGCTTTTCCAAATCCAGCTTGCTTTCTGGAGAAAAGCTTTCCAGCCATGTAAACTACAAACAAAGCTGACAGGACTCTGCAGAATTTCACTGCAATTCCTGTCTGAACGAGTCAGACAAACTTACAGCCCAGAACATGGAGTCTGCATGGGAAAACAAAGGCTTCTAGATAGGCAAAACCTTTTGTTAAAGCAACTGATAAAGGCTACAGAAGCAGACCAGCTTTGGGGAATGCAGAACCATCTTCACACAACTGAAAGAAGGGCTGGGCATTCAAATGCATCTGCTTTTTCCAACTGAACACTTAACCTCATTAAAGATAGTCCTTCTTCCTGCACTACCCACCTTGCTTATATCCTAACACAGTTACATCTCCAGCGGCGTGGCTGCTACCAACATCCCAGTGCCTTTTATGCTGCACTTGAGGTTTCTGAGGAGATACCCTCCTGCACCCTGTTTTCCAAAGCATGAACAAACCTCACAGAGAGGCTGGTGCCTTCAGACCAGTTACTGCAGACTGAGCACCTCATTGTCTCAGGAAGAAGGCTGGAGCACACACCACCAGGGCCACGGTCTCTGCTCTCACGCTTCAAGCTCCATCCCAGCATCTGCACTCCCCGGTAAAAGAGGGCTCCCAGCACGTTGTGAAGCCCCTCACATTTGGGTGATTCTTGGCACATAGCAACCAAACAAGGGTGTTCTGTCTCTCTTACTTTTAGTAAGACCCCATGGGGCCTGTTCCTCTCTGAATGAGGAGCTTGCTCACCAGGCTGTGCACAGCAGGGGTAGCCCACGATGCTACCTGCACACAGCTCAAGGCAGAGCCAAGCTTACTGTTCATTTTGCTTGAACCAATGTGTTGCCCAACCCCATTGTCTTCTGTCCCCACAGGGAAGTCAACGCCTTCCACTGTCTGACAGAGACAGAGTTGTGCACCAAACAGAGCTATTTCTATGCTTTGCCTTGAATAACCATTGCCTCTGGGGTTGTCTTTTCACAGCTATCTAGGGCAGAGCAAGTTGTCCCAAAGTGCTCTGCAAAGACAGGGCAAATACTTCAGTACAGACTGAAAATGCACATGGCCCTGGGACAGGGCATGCCAGTCAGCTGGGAGCCGAATGTGCAGAGCAGGGCACACATACTGGAGTGTATCTGGGTTTTAGAACAGATCCTGATTTGGCCAAGCCACCAAAGAAGGCCTTGCAAAAAATCCTCAAGTATGAAAACTTCCAAACTTCACTAAGGAAATTCAGTGCTCAGTTCCAGATAAGATGAATAGGATCTAGAACCCAAAGCCATCATAATGGCTTTGTAACAAGTCTGTGTAATTCATACCTGTATGAGATTGTAGCGCATTTCCTCTAAGGCCAATGGGGAACTATGGGTTCAGGACAGAGAAGCTCTAATGGGGAGTGAGTTAGCAGCTGGACTTTCTTTGCAAGGCCTCTCCTTTAGCTATTACCTGATCCAGCCCCTTAAACCAAGCCTTAACACCAAAGATCATTTTAAGAATGAGCATGAAGATAAAACCGAGCCTGGTAGCACACGGCTGTATCCCAAAAGGCCATCAGAGCCAGGCTGTGCATGGGCTTCACTGTGCACATGCATGGGAAGCTGCAGGGTGTGCTGCCACACCAGTAGGAGCTTCCCACCTTGCTCTGCATCTCCCTCGGAGCTGGCTGGACTGAAAGCAGTGACAGAGCAAGCAGGAGCCTGCCAGGGAAGTGTGAAACTTGCAGGGGAACAGGGACACTTGAGACAGACACTGTCCCTTCGAAGGGTCCCTGAGGGCTGCTGGGCCAGCACGCAGCATGGGAGCTGTGAAAGCTTTGGTTTGCAGTGCATGCTTTTGCTGATGTACCTTATAACTGCACAATGAACAGGTTGCTGTTACAGCTGCAAGTGTGCCATCAGATCAGGGAGCACTGAGGCTTCATGAACAAAAGCACTGGTGCAAACCGAAAGGCACACAGATGAAGAACAAGCACAGCCTGCAGGAAGCCATCACCCCTGCAACCATCAAATGTACCAGTTGCTATCAAACAAAACAATCCATCTGGCAAAGTCTCACGTCATAAATCCTACAGGAAAGGATTCTGGAGCAAGCGTTCCCACAGTAAGGGGGAAGCAGAGAAGGAGAAATAAAAACAGAGGCCAGAAACCTGCCCATAAAAAGCACCTCAGAAAAAAAGGTACCATTTCTACCAGAAAAGGTGGACAGTAGGATGCAGTGCTGTGTGATGTTGTGATACCAGAGTGGATCACAGTGCTGACCAGCTAGAGATTGCATGGGATTTTCATCTCATATGAACAATTCTGTTCCTTTTAAACAAATACAAAAGATTCTAACATGAATGAGGCTTGGGACATGCATGTTGTGTACTGCTAGAAAGAGAGCTGTCAACAGAGCTATGCTTGGCATAAAAATACATAGTTCATCAGTTCTCCTAGCAGCATCTTCTTGTCATCTTTTAAATCCTGTTTTCTGCAAGTACTGTGCCTTTTCTCTCAAAGAAGCAAAGTGGTTTAGAATTGAGTCACAGATTCGTATTAGCATGGTCCATTTGTTAGCAGCAGAGATGTAGCAAAGGCTACAAAAAGAGGCAGTCAGCCCAGCTCCCTCCTGAGAAGAGAGTGTTATGAAATACAGGCCTTCGTAAGACTGTAAGTTGTGCAGTACTGGTCAAACCAAAGTCCTGTCTTGACTCTGACAGTGGCCAATAGGCAATGCTTAAGGAAGAAGATAAGCACAAGTATGCAATGATCATTTTCTTCTGAACATGTAGGATGACCTTCTCAGAGACAACCTAAGTCAGCTACAGTGTCTTTACATTTAATAGCCTTTGATGGGTTTCTCTTCTGTGAACATCTGTAGTTGCTGTTTGAACAAATCTTGTAACACCCACACTATTTGTGACGAGCTCCAGTGTTATGCACACAGTGTGCAAAGACACATCTCCATTTCTTTTAAACCTGCCTTTTCCTGGATCTTTCATTAGAAAAAATAGCCATCATCCCCTCTCATTTCCCCTGAGCTGTCAGTGGCTTTACGGGCACAGCCAGCACCTCCTTCGCTATCCAGAAAGTCCCAGGGCTGAGAACAAAGCAGAAGGGAGTAAGGAGGTGAGGATGGGGAAAAGAGGGCTGCCTCTTGAGGGATGTGATTGAGAACAACCTGAAGCCATGCTTTGTTGCTGCTGTTCCAGACAGTGAGCATAGTGCAGCGTAAACACGAGAGATTCAAAGCGCTGTAGTCATTCAGAGCATCTATTTTCCATCCCACGCCAAGGTTATTTGGGATTAACATCAATGACAGGGCAAGAGAGGAGAGCCACAGGACACTGACATTGCCATGCGGACTTCCCTCCATACAATCCATCCGCACAGAAAGGCCATTAATGATTGTGCACGGATCCTTACGCAATTCCTACCATTCACATCATTTAACTTTCACAGGCAGCTCACCAGCCTGTTCTCAGAGATCTGGTGAAATACTCCCCCTGCAAAGTGTTACTTAATGCAGCTCGGACTATAAATTACAGTTGGTTTTTCACAAACTACAGCTACTGTCAAGGAGAGCAGGGAGACCGCAATAGGTTCGCTGCTCCTTTGTGTTAGAACTAACTTTGACTCGGGGGGTTCATAGAGTACAGACACTTCATTCTCTCAATATTTAGACATTCAGTTAGACAGATGAACTCAGCTGGTTGGAGAGTGTATACAGATTGCCCGCTCTGTATATGCCTCATGTACTTACTGATAAAACACAGAATTGCTGAGGTTCCTCTCCACTGAGTTCATCCAAAAGCTTGTCAGAAGAACATGGATGAGAAGATGCCTGGCCAAGCTATTCCTTAGTTGTAGCACTGTAATCCTGGCGTGAACCACACTAAATCCATGATTTACACTGATTAATGCATGGAGGAGCTATTGATCCTAACCATTCTCCCTGTGGCAGGTTTCTGTATGTCTGGCATGACACCCTCTACTCTTAAAAAACCTGAACAGAGGCTAAATGCTCACTGGTCTCTGCACACAGAATCAGAAGGGTCTGTGCAGACTGGGGCAACAGCCTGGGGACCTTGGAGCTCATAAAAATTCTGCTCCTGTGTGTTTATTCGTTTGGAAACAACCCAATATTTACCCCTGCATTTTACTGAAATAGATCCTGCTGGAATTATGTTCCCAGTTCCCATGGGGACCATGAGGATCAATAGCTGCAGATTTGAAGTTCATCCCAAAATACAAATGCCAGACTGCAGGACACTCATTTCATGAGCATCAGATAGTGCTGATCAAAACAACACAGGCAGCACTGCCCACATCTCCCATCTGCACTGTTCAGGTGTTCCACTGAGAAGGGAGCTTAAAGGTTTCCAAGGTCCAAGGGACTGCTTGCTTCCATAGGACAGGAAGTTACTGCAGGGACAAAGTCCTCTGTTATTATATAGCTTCTAGTTGCTCTTCCAGGCTGATCTCTCCAGCACTTCTATGCTTTTCTCTACCACAAGGGTTCCAGAATGCATCTGTTAGTGCTGCAGCATCTTATTTTCCTTTTGCAGGTGGGACAGTTGAGACCAAGGAAGCGAAGCAACATGCCAGGATCACAAGATGGATTCATACAGAGCAGATCTGATACACAGCCTCCTCCTCTGAATGCTGGGCTTACAGCCTCAGTTCTTCCAGGGGACATCAGCGTCTGTCCTAGACCTCATTCCATAGTGCCCATCTTTGCCTTTAGAGTCACAATGCCCTGTCTTTACAGTAGTGGATCTGATGGCTACTTAAAATATACACAGTGTGGGACCTGACAGCAGAGAGGCAAAACATAGCTCTCTCTGCAGCCTGACAGTGAGATGTCCAGCACGTACACCTCAGGGTCCCATGCCTGCATGCATGCAGGTGTCACTCCATTATCAACCACACCTCCAGCCATGGGGTTTGAATCATCTGAGCATAGACCACACCAGGACTTATTTTTAGTCTAATATTGAAAACTGGTCTGTCCACATGGCCCTTGATGGACTGACTTCTGTCTGTTCGACCTGTGTTTGGAGGTAGCTGGACACCCTTCAACTCCAAAACATCACCATGCTCATGTTTGTAGCATCGCTGGCTCCAGCACAGTGGCCTCTGACTAAGAGAGACCAGAGAATGACATTCAGGTCTGCCATGGTTATCCAGTAAAAGTCATACCAGACTGCACTTGAGACACTCTTTGGAGGAATAGGCTGAACCTGAAGTACATGTCACATCTTACTGTGCTATATGCTGACGCTTCAACTAGATGTGACTTACAAACCACATCACAGTAAAGACATCATTGAGCCATTGCATTACTGTGAATCCACCAAGCCTGGGAGAAAGACAGTAAGGAAAACATTTCCAACCCAGCCATGCTAAGAATTGGGGAAGGTATTAAATGGGAGAGAACCTGAATAAGTCTAAACCAATAAGTCTACAAATTTAGTCCACCAAGTCCACCAATTTTATTACCAAGATGACAGCTATGAAACCTGAGGACCAGAACTGGTGCGTGAAGAGTTAGACATAACTGGAGAAAGAAGTGCTGTTTCACCTACCTTCCCATGAGGACCTATAAAGGGACTTCAGGGATGTCTTGTGATCCCCAGTAGCTGAAAGAAAGCCCTCCAAAATCAATCTGGAGAGACCAGCTTTCATTCATCCTCACACTCCCCCCAATCCTCATGTTCCCAGCAAAGCTCAGCACTGCTTCTTCTCCTCTTTCTCCCTTTTTCATCTCTCATCTGATCCAAAACCTCTCTCTATTGCAGGGCACCTGTAGCCTGGTCAGCAATGTCACCTTACGTGACATTGGTAAGGGCGTTCAAGCAGATTAGCTGATAGCTACCCAGCCAAAGGGCATGAGCAGGGTAAGCAGCTGCAATGGTCCCCATGTTGGTTTAGAGCATCTGCTCGCCACTGGTGGATTCTCTTTTATCCTGACAGTACCCAAACCATGCTTTCTCCACCCAGCCTGTAATACCTTTTTACCCTCAAGACTTCAGCTGTTTGTTAAAATCAAGGAAATAAACTAGAGGGGAAGTCAACAGCAGAAAATAAGCAAAAGAGATTACCTGACCTTATAAAAGATTTCAAATATTATCTTTAAAAACCATTTAAGAAGAAGACTTTTATAAGATTTTAGTATCCTTGTCCTGCATACACCTGCTACCTCACATTGCGCTCAACCTTCTTCCATTTTTGCCTCCATCAAACTGTTTCTAAACTTTGACACTAATTCCTATTCCATTTACCAAGCAGGTGTGTAGCCACAGACCCCCAGACCTTGTTCAGCTGCTCCAAGCTGCACACTGACAGGATCACTTTACCATTTTGAGCTCTCTGGATGTTGAAATAAGCATTAAGGATGTTTCTTTCTGCATTAAGGCACATGATCAAATTACCCCATTCCTGCAAATCCCTGCCTGTGAGCTGAGCCACTGTGATCACCCAACTGCTCAATCTTAGCCTGTGACAAACACAAGACAGCATGTCTTATTTAACAGTGTTTCACTATGGATGGGGCTACTGCAACTATGTCATGCTTATTGCACTCAACTGGAAGACTTGATAAGAGTAGTAGGCATTTCTTCTCTTTTGGGCTCCAGTGCTTTCTGAAGAAACCATTTCTAGGGCTGCTCTAGTCTGACAATGCTCAAACCAATATATACTCAGAGGAAGGGGTAAGACTGTGGTACACAGCATCATGGAAAGACCTTCCCAGACACCAGAGTGCCTGTCTGAATCTGGCCCTCAGACTGAGGAAGGCAGGGGTGACTCAGAACTTAGCAGGATTTGCTAGTAGCTACACTCAGAGGTGATAAGAAAGGCTTTAACAATGCTCCGAAGGGGAAATATTTGATATCACACTCTTTTCCCCAAGGCAAGGGTGGCAAGGAAGCTCAAACCACTGAGGAAGGAACTGGGAGTTAAAAGTGTATATGCCAGGAGCAACACGGCTACAGGGGGTGAGGCACATGGGGCTGCATGGAGTGATGGCCTTCTATCCCTGTGCCCATAGGGGCTGTCTGGGCCATGGGGAGAACACAGTGAACTTCTTGGGGTGTAGAGTCTAACACCCTTGCCAAGCCTACCTGCTAAGATGCCTGCCTCAAACCACAGGCCAAAGAGAAGTGACCGATGCCATGACCAAGCTGCCTGTGCAAGGCAGTCTCTCCTTTACCAGGGAACTGCAGCTACCATCAAGTTTGTATGGTGCTTTCTCAACGTGTCGTTTAAAATCCAGCAGATCATTTACAGGCTTTCAATGACACAATGAGGGGTTGGACAACCTACAGGTGCCAGACAAGCTTTTGGATACAGATATTTAAAAGATACGCAAGAATTTGACAAGAATGAGGTATTTGTCAGCTTTCCCAAGCATCACACCTCACAATATCTTCATTACCTTCCCATATGTTATACAGATGTGCAATTCTATGATAGATCATCAGTAACCATAAAAATCAGAAGGACTATGTGTTATTCAGGTAACAATTGAAAGAGATCATGAAAAAGGAATGTGAGGGAAAAAGTCAATTACAGCTTTAACTCTGGAGACTTTACCATCTCTTCGCATCATTAAGGAAAAAAACCCCACAGTCAAGGATGATGTTCCTCCAGAGGAAAGGAGTGTTTCAAAAGGAGAAACTTCTGTGCAAGCCACATGGTATTTTGCCAGTTTCCTTTCTATTGTTGAAATTTGGCTTCTATTAAAAATAGCATATATCTAATGTGATCCAAGCCAGCAGCATGGATCTATGCTGGTAAACACAATGGGAAAATCCTGGGGAAGGATGGTATGGTCATTGTATTAATGGTGTTGTGTCTCAGCTTGATGTCCCCAGTGCAGTGGAAGGCTAAACACAACACAAGAGCACAACACAAGTACAGTTTTCTAATCAGAACCTTTTAAAGGATACTTGGCCAGGCCCTGCTGTGGCTGCAATCACATTTCCTTTAAAATCATCAACGACCTTGCTTTCCAAGGAGGAAACATCCCCATGAACTCTGCAAAGCGGAATCAACGGAGAGGCAGAGCCAGCTGTGCTGCCAGCTCAGGTTGTGAGCAGCTGGAATGTTAACACAGCGCAGACCTCAAGTAACTGCCTGGTCCTCAGCCCTCTGGGTGCCTGCTCATTTAGAGGGGACCCTGCTGGGCTCCTCAGTGTTCCCCAGCACAGAGACACTGTCACACACAGGAACAGTGCCTCCACTAGGAAGGGCCAAACCAGTGGCCAGGCTCCTGCCCTGTAGACCTGCCCTTGTAGACATGCTTTGATTTGTATTTTTCTGTGCCCATTTTCTCCTGCATTCATGATAACTGAGGATAGGAGGGAATGCTAAAAAGCACTTCCACCACATGAAATCAAATTAAACGTTTGGGGTAATCTGTTCTTATTTTCTGGACACTCTAGGAAAATTGTGATGGCAGAACACAGATGTATTTCTGCAATCTTCTTATGACTTATGCTTAGAACACTCATGTACTCTTTTCTTGCATTTCCTATAGCCTCCTTTGGTTTTCTCACCTATCCTCAAAAAAACAAACCCCAAGCAACAAGCCCAACCCTAAAAACAAACCAACAAAAACCCCTGCTAAATCAAAGCACACCTTACAAGTATCAATAAATCATAGAATAGTTAGGGCTGGAAAGGACCTTAAGATCACCTAGTTCCAACCCCCTGCCATGGGCAGGGACTATATTGCAAGACCTGTGAGTGCTTAAACATCTGCTGTAATTTTAAGTAGCATGTTCTTCAAGTTCCCATTGCAATAGGTATCAACCTCTCCCTCTCTAGTAGAGACACCAGCAATATAAATCATATCCTTTAAAAGATCCAGGGAAAGATCAGTGGCTTTGGGAGAAATCAAAGAGAAGTGGTGATTAAAGAAGATTCCAGGAGGCAATAAAGCATTTATGCAAAATGCGTCACAAAAACAAAACAAGGGGAAAGGAGCTATATGGGGGGAGCGGGGGGAGAGGTACTTACACTCTTCTTCCATAACAACTATTTTAGTTTCTGAGGCTGGTAAGACTTGTGGTGCTTTCGTTGTTCCTGGGGAAATTAAGGTAAGAAAGTAGTGAACAAAATATCTATTCTGAGCAGAGAAGGGTGGGCTTAGCTACTGCAGGGGGGAGGAGAAGAGGAGGTGCTGCTGGGTGGTACAGGCTGGCATGGGTGTCAACGTGTTAGTACTGGTTAGAGGATGCTCAGATGGGTGACTGGGTATCAGAGGCAGGTAAAGGAGTGCCCCTGCAGGGGATGGCACAGGGTACATTGGTCCCCTTGCTGTAGAGGGCTTCATGCCATTAAGATCTCTGTTATGATAAAAGGGCTAAGGATTCACCTGGCAGGTGATGAACAATACTGTGGGAGGTTTTCTTAGCCCTGGTGGCTATGAGAGTGTAAAGATGGGATCACATAACATGACAGTGAGAAAAATGTGGAGTTAAAGAAAAGGTGAGACCATCTGTAGAGTCTCCATCCCACATGTAGGTGCAGTTCTACAGCACAAAGTAATGCTTGTATAAGAGATGGAGGCACATGAAACAGATGAAGGCAATATGGGAGCCAAGCACATCCAGCAATTTCCTCTTTATAAACCAGGATACAGAGCAAGTCCAATGTCCACAGTCACAAGCTCTACTCAAGCCTGCTGGCAGCAACAGCTCCTTCTGGATCCAAGTCCCTCACCACCTCTAGATTCACAAAGGAGAAAGCACCAGGAGCCTACGCTGTGCGGGCAGCTCCCTGTCAGAGACAGAGTGCTGAGACCACCATGGAAAGGTAAAAGCAGAAAGAACTTTTTAGACAAGTTTGATTTGAGGGGGGAGATGTCAGCTCAGGAGGAGCCTTGAAGTGTTCTGAGGAAAAAACAAAGAGCCTGGAACAGGCACATTTCAGCTGTGCCCTCATGCCCACGTGATACTAATGGTCGAACACTCTACGAAGAGAGCTGTGAAATCGGACATTTCCTAAGAAAGCATCCGATTTACCTCAAAGGAATAAAAACTGAACAGAGCACCAAAGCACAATATGCTTTGGCTAAGCCCAGAAGCATTTCCTCAGAAACTGACACCCTCCCAAAGCTTTCCAAGGCAAAAGCATTTATCTCTGAGCAAGGCGTTTTGTGGGAATACCAGCACTGCAGAGCAGACATGAGGTGATGGGTTTGGCTGATGGATATTTTCTCAGTGACAAGGGGTCACTGCACTGCAGCCACTCTCTTTCTACAGAAAACCTCTCTTCAGCGTGGGGGTTTTGGTGATTCACAACAGATCTGCATGGCTGAAACAGTGGTCTTTAGAAACTGTGTAAACTGGAAAGTGGCAGTGGAATAGAGCAAAGGGTACTTTGCAACACCAACGCTGCCTCATCAGCCTGAGAAACTTTTGCCAGTAGAGACTGCATCTCAGATCTTCATATCCATGTGCCTGAAGGTATCATGTGTGAGACCCTCTCTGCCAGTCGGGACTCAAGTAGGCTCAAGGAGCCTCTGTCTCTGGCCTCTGCACCCCTGGAGGGCAATGGCATATTGGTTTGAGGACTACTCCCTCCTCCATGATGCTCACTTCAAGCCACAGACCACCTCTTGCAATGGCACCTCTCTACAGGGGCACCCAGAGATGTCCACAGACCTCATTTCTCTGTATCACAAGATGCAGTATTAGCTCAGCACCTCTTCTCAGTCCTAGATTCACATGCCTGTATCACAGCAACATTGCAGGTCCTCCAACAGTACTGCTAAATGTCAGATCAGAAGGTGTGCTTCCCGCAGATGGTCCCAAAGCATCCGTACCAGCCAGCCTGCCCAGGACAGGCAAATGCACCAAGTTCCAAAAGAAAGGCCAGCACTTAAGCAGAATATTAAGCAGCTGAACATAAAAACCAGCAATAGCTGGAGTGAGCTTCTGGGAAGGGCTCCAAGGGCAGGCCAGCTCACACATCTGTTCTGATCAATTGTTATAAACTGCTAGAACTTCACAGAGCACTGTGTTGAGACTTAGCCACAACAGGATCAGTACTAAGGGGCCTGGAGAAGAATGCAGGCAGGGACGGAAGACAGGACACATGTGAATTCAGGGACAAGCAGATGCTCTGAGGAGTTTTCTACTGAAAGATATCACAGAAGAAGGGAGCTTGCAGAAGTGAGAAAGCTATCAAAGTCCCAGGAAGGTCCAGCAGAAAGGAAAGAGGGAGACTCCAGAACAGCAAGTGCTGGGCACAGGTGAAGGCTCCTTGGCTCTGGATAGCTCAAGGAGGAAGAGAAAAAAGAGTGCAAAGGGGGTGACAGAGCTGCAAAAGCCTACAGTGAACAGCATCACCTATAACTAGCAGTTAGCTGCTGTCCTGCCAGGTGACCTGCAAGCAGCAGCAGCAAGGGGTGCATGCAGTTGAGAGTAGCAAGCCAAAGGCAGATTGGAAGGAGCTTAGAAAATGGATTAATCAAGGCACTGCCCCAGCAGGGCACAGCAGGCAATTGACTGGCTCTGCAGCACCTTGCAGCCTGCAGCTCCCAGTAGGAAAAGGTACAGGACAGATCTTTGTGTGTCCTTGGTGGCTTTTCAGGTCAACACATTTCTGGGCAACTCAGGCATGTAATCATACTCCCTGTGACCTGAGTGAAAGCAGCTGCCTATCACAGAATCATACAATACCAGGTTGGAAGGGACCTCATAGAGAATTTGACCTTGTCAAATAGCATGTCTTCCTGCAGAGAATGAGTCCAATCCTGTCAAATACTGCTGTTACCATCCCTGACAGTGTTCAAGGTCAGGTTGCACAGGACTTGGAGCAACCTGCTCTAGTGGAAGGTGTCCCTGCCCATAGCAGGGTATTGGAGAAAGACAATCTTAAGGTCTTTTCCAACCCAAACTAGTCTATGATTCTATGTGGGAAGGGGCTGTTTGAAACTGCAGTGGCCTGAGGTGCAGTCCCTGGTGCCATAAATAGCTTGCAGGATGGGAGTCTCGCAGCAGACACTGCTCAATCACACTCCTCCTCTCGTGAAAGGGTATTGCTAGTGCCTGGGAAGAGGAGGCGTGGAGGAGGCAGATGTGGGTCTAATGGCTGACACATGCTGCCTGAGCATGTTGCACATGGAAATTAGATTTGCACATGCAGCTCCCAGTCAAAACAGGAGCAGTTTACATTGTGGTGGAACAGTCAGAGTGCAAGCCAGAAAAGAAGGAAGTTCCACTGCCTCAGATGACTTATTCTGGACACCTTTCCTACTATGACTGGATAGAAACACAGCAGAGCAGCTGTGCTAGCTTCATAGACATGAAGCATGAAGGCACGGAGGTCTGAGCACGAATGGCCTTTCTGCAGGCTTTGCAAGCACTGGGTTTTTACAGGCACAGTAACCAAGGGGGAGGCTAAATGATATTGCAGCTTCACAGAATAGAAGATTCAGGACTTCAAACACTGCTGAGACAGAGGTTAATAGAGAAAATAATGCCAGAAAGCAGCAGGAAAAAGCTACCTTCCTTCGCATTTGACTGATGCTAATAACACCACAACAGAGAAACTGGATCACACCGAGAAGGGCTGCAGAACACAGAGCCCAGGCTCCCGCAGTGGCCCATTGTGAATGGCAGAAGGAAGAGCTTAGGAACACAGTCATCCCTTCCCTAGTTGCACCCTTCTGGCTTCTGGCAACCACTGTAGAGACTTTCTGAGCTGGAGGGTGCAACCAAACCATCATGTTAAGCAATGTAATTATTATAACCAAGATAATAATAAAACCACCTAACCTCAGACTCCATCCGCTGAGCTCTAAGAGATGGAGCACACATTCTAGGATGAAAACCAGAGGCAACTTCACTCATCACAAAGCTATGGTTTAATTACTTGTCTTCTGGTGAGTTTTGCTGCTCAGAAACTCTTTTAGAAAAAGAAAACATCGAGCCCACTGGCTTTCTTTCCTCTGTACCCCCTTTAAAAAATACATAGACTGCAAGTTTATTTAAAATGTAAATTAACCACATTGCCACTGACAGATAACAAAGATAAACATTTATGCTAAGCTGCATTTTTCTTATCTCCCAAGACTGTTTTACTCCATATCCTAAGAGCATGAAACACAATAAAAGACAGATCATGTGCAGAACCTCCCACTTTCTGCGTGAATGGCAGACAAGACATTTGCTGGCTTCTTCACTTACCACTTTTCACATTCAGGCTGCCTTTTGCGGTGTCTTTCCCTAAAACGTTCTCCGCTTCGCAGCTGTACTCCCCAGCATCTTCCAGCTTCACCTTGTTGAACTGCAGTCTGGAAATCTTTCTGTTGAAAAGTACAGCAGATATTTCTTACTAGATTGCTAACCATCTTCATGAACTGATAACCATTCCTGGCCCTGATACACTGCCTGGGACATGACCCCTTCTTGAGACGATGGCCTGCCTGAACTCACAAGCTGAATAGGCACCCAAGCCTGGTCAGAATTCAGATGAGACCCTTCCCAGGAATCACAACCATCCTTATTTCCTAAACGAACATCTCCCTTTGAACCCACTGCTCTTAGTATGTTGCCATGGTTTGGTCTGAGATCTGCTCTCTCCTCTTGCTAGGGGTTGAGCCCAACAGCCCCAGCATCCCAGCACACAGACTTTCTACGCTGGAGAAAAGCTGTTTTATTGATGGACAGCAGGATCTGCCTGTGAGATGGAGATGTAGAGGTGCGTGTTCTGCACCTTCCTTAGCCAGGAGGCTGAGCAGTCCAGTGCTTCACTGGCTGCATTGAGTGCCACACACTCAAACACAAACACCCACAGTGTCTGGGGGGACTCATCCCTTTCCAGCCTGCAAATCAAACCCTGTGGTTTGACCCACACAGCTAGCATGTAGCTTCATCCAGGACAACTAATAGGGGAAGTACTTTGTATCCCCCAATTACACACCCTCCAATGTACTACAGACATGTGGAGCTGAACTGCACACAATCATCAAACCAGTCAGAAGCACCTAGAAAGAGCTGAAGATGATGTATGGAATGATTGCTTGTGTCAGCTAACAACATGTGCTGCGTGCTAAGTGGGGCAGGGAGCAGCTCAGCAAGAGAGCTCTTAGATGCTATGGAGAAGACGAGCATCACTCACCTATGGCAAATGTCTCATTCTCTGGGATGCCTCTCTGATTAATAGCCAAAACCTTTTGTTGCCTATTCTAATAAAGATCTACAGGAGTCTCTAACACACACTGAGTAACATTCATGAACCAACAGTGGGACCCCTGCATTAGGCCCTCTGTTTTACTACATCTTCTTTCATGTTAGCCAGCTTATCAAAAAACACCCTGTGGTCTCTTCTGGTGAGACTATCTCCCTGCTTTCTACCCCAAGCTTTTATCTCAGGTCTGTCATCTAGTCACTTTATTTAGAGACTTGAAAACACTGCCAGGTGTAGGAAGAGGTCCCAGTGGCCTATGGCTCTGATGTGTGGAAAATAATCACTAGCTTTGGACATTATTTGCAATGTTAACGTGTCATCTGAGAAGGACTTTTCTTTGGGCTGTGCAAATCATCATCCATAGGAAGTCCTTCACAGAAACACAGTCATCTTTTTAACACCATGACATCCTGCTCTCATGGGAGGCACAGTGCAAGGACTCAGCATGAACATCTCACTAGTTATATTAGTAAATTAAAGGCACTTGGAGACAGCTTGGTAGAGCTCCCAGGATATGGGCTCTGCCCTGTTTTACAGGATGCGGTCAAGTGTTCAGTTGCACAAGTTTAGGCCCCATGTGGTGCAATTTTTAAATGAATGTTGACAGTATGCAAAGATCTCTAAATCCCTAGGTCTCCCCTAAGCCACTGTGCCAAGCCAGTTATGTGGACCAGCATGTTCCAACATAGCAGCCTGAAGAAGCAGAGTGGTGCAAAGCTGCCTTGGCTTAGTTGCGCACTCCTCTGTGTTTTCTCAAGTCTCTTAGAGTAATCCTGTGACGGTCCCTGGGCACCATGGTCCTCACTGCTGTGGTGCCTTAGGAGTCAAGCAACAAGAGACAGTGAAGCATTTATAGGCCTCCGGGGGCTGTTGCTGCCTGGTGGCATTTGGGTTGTGCATAGAATCATAGAATGGTTTGGGTTAGAAAGGTTCTTATGATCATGTAGTTCCAACCCCCTGCCATGAGCAGGGATACCTCACACTAGACCATGTTGCCCAAGGCTTTGTCCAATCTGACCTTGAACACTGCCAGGGATGGAGCATTTAACCACTTATTGGGCAACTTGTGCCCCCTTAAAAACTAAACCACAACAGAAAAACCCAACAGTATTTAAGGCCCTCACGTAAACTTCCCAGGTAAAGTAGCTCAATTTCATCTGCCTCTGAGCTAAGCTTTCCCATGCATCTTGCTGGGAAGGTACAACGGGTGCCCAATGAAGGGGCTGGCTCTGTTGGGCTGTAGTGCAACTCTGACAACGCTGTCCCCAGCACACCCAGCCATTAGCTGTCTCAACCCTCCCTGACAGACTACACCATCTGTTTCACAAGCTACCCCTACGACAGGCTGGTAGCTATTGCTGCAATGCAGAGCAGAAAAGCAGCACGTGTTGAAAGCAGCTTGGAAGAGCTTTAACTCCAAGTCCTGTAGAACACACCACCCTCGCACACCATGCTGAGGCTATCTGCCGAAGCAGAGCTGAAAGCATTAACCAACACGCTGCCTGCAGCTGCCGGAGGACAGATACCCTAATGATAACTGACTGTGTTGCAATCTCAGTTGCATAGCATGTTTCACCAGGTGTAGGAACTGGAAAAATCCACCACAGCATTAGAATATCACCTGCGTACATGATCTTCTACAGATAAAGAGGTTTAAGCCCCAAAGATAGAAATCAGGAGTTATTAGTAACACAAAAGGGTAATGAAAGGGGGCACACTTGACAGATTTCTCTCCAAGAACAGGATGAGAGGCATTTGGTCTTTTACCGGAACTGGAGAGGAATGTGAGCAGAATAAAAAGCAACGCTGGCATTTATAGCGTATCAGATTCAAGGTGAAACCAAAGAGGATTAATTGGGTTTAATGCACAAGACTGTTGTACTATCAAAAGTACTTATTTTTATTTTTCAGCACAGTTTGAAGATCCCCTGGATTGCAAGATCCCCTGGATTGCAAGATCCCCTTGAAAAAACAAAGATCTTTTTCTTGCTTTTCATACTCCAGACCAATGGCATAGCTACTCTTGGCCTTCACTATATAATATAATGCTATATAATGTAAAGTAACAGACTTGGAGGAGAGAGATGAAGGATGCAGAGGAAGATTAGTTTTAATATTGAACATGGCCACAGGAAAGACAATTTCTCTATCCAGGCAGCACTGAAATAGCCAGAGATAACTTGTTTCACAGCATTAGTCATGTGTCTTTTAATTCACACGGATAATGCCTGTGCATTGAAGAACTGAACCGAAGGATGTAAAAGAGACTAGACCTTGGTCAATGTGTGGCAAAGATGACCGCTTTGTTTCTGTTATGTTCTACTAACTCCAATGGGTACTGAAATACCTCAAAACTGGCTAGGAAATGGTCATTCTTCAAGCCTGCATCCTTCCTCCTGCTGCTCCCAGGCAGGTACTTTGTTCACTTGAAGGCTGAGGAGTGGTTTTACAGCAATACCAAGTAGCAGCGTACAAGGAATTCAGCTGTGCACAGGAGTTTTGCATCAAGTCTCCTGCTGCCCTTGTGGGCAGCGTGTCTCTTGGGGACACCAGCCCCTGGGAAAGCCCTCAACTGTTGGTTCACAAGAGTGCCTTGCTGCTAGAGGATGCTATTCTTCTGGAGGAAGGCTCTACCCCAGGCTGTTTGCTCAGTGAAAGGGCCAGGGTCACTGACAGCTCCCATCATTTCACTGCAGTGCAACTCTGCTGACATTTCTTTACTCCAGGGGAAAATCTGCCTCATTGTCTTCTCTGACCCCCAGCACATATGACTTAGCCACGCACTAATTATCTCCTGTAGTGCCAGTGGAGGAATAAGCCATGGGGAATATGTTGTCGGCAAGCTCTGGGGGATAGGATTCATGAGGAGACCTTCAGCCTGGCCAGGAGAAGATCCCCTCCAAACACCTTTCTGGCCATGAGAAGAGTCCCCCAGAGGGCAGTTTGGAGGGATGAGTAAATCACCCTCTGCAGTGTCAATACCAGATCACAATGGGAAGCAGGGAGATTAGCCCTTGGCCGGGACCTACACAAAGACCCTGGTAAATTCTGGCTGGGAAGGGTGGCCTCATCTGCTGTAATTCAGACATCTCATCTAAATGTGAGGCTGGGCCATCAGTATAGTCAGAGGAAAAGAAAACAGGCACTTCCTCTCAGCCAAGGAGAAACTGTTCATGACAGAAGTCATGTTCTCACCTCCACTTTGGTCAAGCTTGAATCATTTTTGTCCCCTTACCTACTGCCAAGTGAAAATGTGACTGTCTTCCCAGGTCATCTCCTCGCAAAGCCATTCATCTCTGAGCAAGAATGCAGCTGCCAAAAGCTGCTACTAAGACACCTACATTTCGCTCTGAACTCGGCACTCTCTGTGTGAGTTCAGCCTCTTCTACATCAGTCAGGACACAAATAGCTCTAGGATTACTACCATTATAGTATTTTGTTAGTCTTCTAAAAATAGGGTAGCTAACATGTAAGTAGTAAAGTCAAGGAATTGGCTGATGAACAGAATCTGAAGACTACACTACATGCAGCCCCTAAATTTTCAATGAAGAACACTGCACATGGTAAACACACCCAAGACCCTAGGAAAAGGAAATTCCCAAACATGACCCTTGCAAAGGACACACTGAATACACTGCTGTGGTTATCTATTAACTCCATTCCTCTCTGTTTGCACAGAGCTGGTAGCAGGAAGCACACTAATACTGCAGAGAACAGAAAGGCCAGTAATTGCTGTAATGTCTACTGCTCACACTCCTGCCAAAGATTTAATTGGAGCCTATATGCTGTCCTGGCACTTTTCACGGTGGTGCATTTGTGCTGAGAGAGCAGATTAATGATTGGCAAGAAGATTCAGAATATCTAATTCTTCAGTTTAAAGTAACAAGTGGTGTCCAGCAACCATCAACTCTGAGGCAGCCCCACTGGCTGGAGCAGGGCTATTGGAGCCCTGGCCTCCGAGAAAACATTCATCTTCCTCAGCACGCAGAGGGATAAAAATCAGGTAGAAGGGATCACTGCAATGCAAAGCAGAGTGGGGATGGCTGTGGCAAAGCACCTCTGTCTGGCAGGATGAAAGTGGCAGCCAGGAGCATCCTCTCCCTTGCACAGACAGATGGAAACCACCCCAATGTCTTTCCTGCCCTTCAGAGGCAGTTACACAGAGCTGACAGCACAACAGAGCCAGGCAAGCCAATGGTGCCTTAGAGTGCTTGAGGAAAACAAGTGGCTCTATGCTGGCTGCTAGGCACTCTGGGGCATGATCTGGCTAGCTCAGGATTAGCTACAGAAACAGCAAATGGGAAAGGGGAAATGAAATTGCCTTAAGCAAAGCAATCACATAAGAGGGGTAAAGACAGGAAGGTTCAGACTTTGAAGCTGTGCCACCATCCCTTCTGCCAGGGGAGAAGTCCTCCTCCTTCCTCCCCTCACACCATCATCTGCCCCACTCAGTGTTTGAGCTGCAGGAACTGTGGGAGAACTGTAGGACACAGTTAAAGTCCTTGCAGGTGCCCAGGACAGGACCATCCCCGGTCCACCTGGACCGGGGATCCATCCCCAGACCCCTTCTGCCTTCTGTCTCCTACCCTTGTCCCCCAACATTAAAGTGCTGTTCTAACCTGAAAAGCAGATTTGCCCCTTCTCTGCTCAGCAGTGCTGTTGTCTCTCTGTGCCCAGGTTTGGGACAGGCTGATTTTAAATGGAAGACTCGACCAGTCCTCACTCTGTAGAGCTGACACTGACACTGGTCTCAGAGTGAGCGCTGGAGTCCCTTCTGGGTCATGGAATGTCAACAGAAGGGAACAAGATCGATAAGTACACTCCAAAGAGCAGGGTCACTTGTGCAACCCCTCTCCATCCCGAAATTCAACCTGGGGCCACATTGCTGAGTTGCCACAGATGTTCCTGCAATGGGAAGAGGTGTAGGGCATGAGAGGCAGTTTAATGCAACCACACACAGGTCCCTGGAGTGGACTTTGTGGCCGCTTTGTTGAGAGGCAAACCCGTGTGTGCTGCTGCTCTTTGTGCCAGGCCAGTCTGCAGCAGCTGCCAGGGTGTGAAATCAATACCTGCGTAAAAGCTGAGTTTTGGGTTAACGCTGATGCACAGGTCAGATGTCAGTGCAGGGTCCCTTATGTTACTTGTCATAGAATCATAGAATCATGGCATGGTTTGGGTTGAAAGGAACCTTAAAGCTCATCCAGTTCCAACCTGCTGCCACGGGCATGGAACCCTTTCACTAGAGCAGGTTGCATATCAGTCTTCATCTGTGATATGCTTCCAAACCTAGGATTCTAGGGGAACCTGGAAAATTCATGCTTATAGATATATAACGTGCTGTGTCCCAGGTGAGTTGCCTGCAGCCTCAGCCCTCCTTCCATATGGCAAAGCATTTTAACTTACACTGGATGAATGAGATTTCAGGTCATGTCTCAATGACTGCTTCAATCTATCTGCGACATTCTGCAGTCACAGTGGCCTAAGGNATACACTTCAATGTAACTTATAAAGGTGCTGAGCTGCAGTAATGGATAAAATACTGATATTTCTCATTTTTCCAACTAGCCAATCTATCTGTGACATTCTGCAGTCACAGTGGCCTAAGGTCTGTAGGGAGAAATTTTATCCTCCCCCATTGTTTTTTTTAGCAGTCAACATCACTGGAAAAACCACACAACACAGCAGGCACATAAAACTCCTTCCACCTCTAACTCTGCTCACACCATCAGTTGAAGCAACCCAGCATCTGACCGTAACATGTTCACCACTGTAACTCAGACAAGTTTCATTAAATACCCATTCCCTGAATCTCCTAGGAGCTCCAACTTGCAAGGCTTGTGGATTGTTCTAGCTCAAGACCCAACAGCTTCTCCTTTCAGTTCTCAAATTCCCTGGTTCAGTCCCAGGTGCATTGGCCAAGATGACGTCCATCATCTCCTTTAAAACAAGAGACAGGCAAACAAAGGAGATGCTCTCCTTCACACCCCCCTCCAACAAAGTGCCTTCAGCAGCTAAAACCAAATCCCAAGTATCAGAGACTTGTAATGACATCGTGAGAGTTAGTAAGGCAGAAGCTCCCCTGGTGATTATAACAACACCGGTGCTTGAGAAGAGTCTTCGCTTCGAGGCATCTGGAATTGCTCTTGCAAGATCCATTGTCAAATGAGCTTTTTCCTTTGTTTAAAAATGTCAGCCTGAAGACCCCTGCCAGAGTGGTGGTATAGCCTGCTTGGGTTCACTCTGGCTCCCACAAGGCTTCAACAGCTCTCTTTGCCCCTCCTTGTCTCCAGGCTTAATTAGGAAATCATTTATCTCTATTGGCACTCTCTTTCTCCTGCTGCTTTGGCATTATGATCTCTTTTTTTTGCCTTCATTCCAGAGCAGTGAGCTGTACAGGGAAGACCACAGCCCCATTCATTGTGGGTGGGGAATAATCTACAGCAGGGAGCATTACAAGGAAGACCCCAGCAATGAATCTGCCCCAGCTAGGAATGCCTGAGGGACTACTGTACAGAAACAGGAGAGGAGGGTATCCCTTGGCTCCACTTACAGGCTAACAATAGGGATTCCTGGTGATACTGAAAGTAGGACACTACTCCCAAGGGATGTCATATGGTCAGCCTGTCCCAAACTGAACTGCCACAACCCTCTCCAATCTAATGATGTGCTTACTTCTTCATCACAGCAATCTTCCTTGGTAAAAGAGCACACAAAGAGAAGAGACTGTAAGGACAGTCACAGTGAGGAGGCTACCAGGCTCCCGAACCCTCTCTGACTCCAGCTGGGAATCTACATGTCTCAGGGCTGAGCCCTGAGCACAACCTGCACTGAGGCAGGTTCTCTACACCTCCACAAGAAGGAACTCTCCTGGCTTTCTCCACAGTTGGCATTTGACCATTTGCCAGACATCTAGAGAGTCAGAACCCAACCTCAGTCCCATCTCAGATGCACTCAGCAGAGAACAGCATCACTTTGGCAGCTCAGAGGGAGAGCCACTCACTGTGCTGTACTTCCACTACTGCAGGCAATTCTTTCTGGGTAATTCCTCTAGGTTCCCCATCAACTGTGTTTTATTTAAATGGAGCCAGAGATAAAATTCTAGCCAATAATTTCTTCTACCTTAAAGAGAAGTTTCCATTTTGTGCAAGCCAGGCTTGCCCCTGCCTGTTACTAATTACAGATGGAACATGCAGTTCAGAAAGGAGGAATCAGGATTGGTCCCCTCCCTTCAGCAAATATCCATTGAAAAAAAAACCTGACTCCTTTGGCTGATGGTACCATAGGTTTTGCCAGTAAGTTTAAAACACAAGAGGAAAGAGGATTGATGGAGAAGCTGAAGAGCTGAACTGCAGTTAACTGCTCCTCTCCTCCTTACAAACACATACTGCCCTTATTTTAAAAGAGGTCTACTCTAGTGGGATCAGATGAAAACTTGATCACAAAGAAGAGCCTTCAGTCACAGTTGGTAGTTAGAAATCTCAAGGCTCTTTAAACACACAGGAAGGAAAGACAGACACAGCGCAGGAATGAGTCACAGAGGACAGCCCTGTTCTTGCCTTCCATTCTAACCCTCTGCATGTTGTTGAAGGACCTTGGGGTTGCAGACAAATGGTCTGACGCTCTGCTTGGGATTCACTGGACCAAGAGAAACAGTACAGAAAACACCTCCCCATCCTGGCAGGGCTCATTTGCCTGGCTCCAGCAGACAACGAGCCATCCTGCACACCTGGCCAGATGCTATGGAGCTTTTTGTATACTTCTCTATGGAAGTCGCTCCCCAGTGCTCCATTTCCAGCCCTCTGGAAACCCCACTCTGCTCTGAACTGAAAGAAAGAGCAGGGATTATCTGGAGACCAGTGTTATCTCTAAGTGGAGCCAGATGTGTAAACCCCATTATTCTTGAATTAATCATCATAAAGGAGGACTTCCCTTCTGAGTTCTACGGTTTAGGATACTTACCCTTCCCTGGAACCTCCTCCTAACAACATGCTGGAAATAATTATGTACACCCATATCCCATATCAAGTTTTGGGTCCCACACTGCTAAACTCAGATACTTAATGGAGATACGCAAAACCATGAAGGCTCCCCTTGATCCTCACACTGCTTACACAGAGCAGTTTTTAGTGTTCACTGCATGGTATCATGACCAGAAAGAAACAGGTCCAATGCCAGTAAGGACTCTACCCTGTAGGTGTTTTCAAGCACTGAGACCTAGCAAACTCCATGAAGAGAAGAGCCTGAAAGCTGAGGATGCCAGACTGGATGTGCACAGACCCATCCAGATCTGCTTAGAGTGTTCCTTTACTGCTGACTGCTCAACAAGGGGCAAATGGTCAACAAGGGGTTGACCTTTTTCCCTATTCTGTTATCAGAGCTGTCCCAGGTCAACAACTGCTTGAGCCTAACCTCTGTAGCCAGGCTCCAGCCTTACATAGGCAAGCTCTTCACTTAAAGCACATTTTAATGACAGCAGGGAGCAAAGGCAGTGATGGAAAGCTCTTCCAGTACCTGAAGAAGGTCTACAAGAGACCTGGAGAGGGATCTTTTACAAGGGCATGTAGTACAGGACAAAGGTGAATGGCTTTAAACTGACAGAGGGGAGATTGAGGTTAGACATTAGGAAGAAATTCCTTACTATAAGGGTGCTGAGGCACTGGCACAGGGTACCCAGAGAAGCTGTGGCTGCCCCATCTGTGGTAGTGTTCAAGGCCAGGTTGGACACAGGGGCTTGGAGCACAGTGGAAGGTGTCCCTGCCTATGGCAGGGGGCTGGAACTGGATGAGCTTTAAGGTCCTTTTCAACCCAAACCAAACTGGGTTTCTGTGATTCTGGTGGGAGAACAGTGAGGGCTTTGGGCTTACGCCTTTGCTGCTGGGGGAGTCTCAGGCACCAGAGGAGGCAGGTGCTCAGCTTCCTTTAAAATGTTTATCCTTGGGCTTATTTTGCCAGCAAGAAGCACTTCTAGCATGCAGAGCATGTCTCTGGCCTGTCACTGGCAGGCTGTCAGCCAACACATTGCCATGGCAACTGGTAAATGCAAAATTATGACTTGACAGCAGTGTCCTGAGGAAAGAGGATCAACCTTCTCCCATATGTTTATGCCCCTGACACAGGGAGTGCATGAACTCCTGCACCACTGTGGGTGGGATGCCACCCTATCACAGCTCTGTGCTGGACACGGGGTGCCAGGAGGAAAGAGGGACTATGATGTCTGGAAGCACAGTCGGGAAATGCTGCAAGAGGCGCTTGCTGTTATCACCAGAGAGGCTTGATGGGTGTTTAGTCTGGTGCTGATTGCTCTCTAGCTCTGAGGGAAATAGCACCCCAACATCCCTGTGAGACAGCACCACTGAGCTCAGGGTCCCACAAGCTGCCTGCCTGCAGGATGCAGTGTCCACATGGGTGGATCAGGAGGATTCCCACGCATGGCTGCAGTGGGTGGTGCAGACATCCCTCCAGGGCATCCCAGCTCCAGTACCCACCAGTAAACAACTGAGGCCACAGGGCTGACAAGACCCACAGAAATACTGAGGACAACAGAGCAAAGAGACAGGCACAGTTCTGCCCTTCCTCTGCTGCCATCAAGCCCAGACAGCATCAATAACAAGCTAGTTATTCTGGATCCCCTGGTGCTTCTAGCTTAAACCTTATACTGACCACCTCTCTGCCTATTCCCAGAACAGCCACAAACCCTACAGTTACTATAATGGAGGTCAACCATTCCACATGTGACTTTGAAATCAGAGCCAAAAGGACCAATGTTAAATTAGAGCAATTGATAATGTCTCATTCCAGCACTACCTGATCTAAGTGATTATTTAAGGGCTTCTAATTTTAAAGTTAATACTCTTTGAAGTCCATAATGAGGAGAGACGAGCTATTTTTCACACACTCAGACATAACATACGTTAACAAAGAATTAACAAGTTTTCCAAGGGCTTGGGTAGTTGCAAGCTGACTGTTGCTGGCTAGGTCAGGATGTATGAATGTAAGCACAGTCACAACGATGGAATAATTTTAAGCTATATCAGATGTAAGTAGTTGGCCTTGAAAAATATCAACATGGATTCGCTTAAATCAATTCCCAGTGAGAACCCCTTAGCTGGTCACTGAGGCCTATTTCTCCTGGTGTTTTTGCACAGCCCCAGTGAGCTGGTCCCTAGGATGACACTCACTGAGAGCAGCTACCTCAGGGCTTCAGAAGCCTTCAGGGTGGGTTTGGGGCAGCCACAACAGAGCTTGCCCTGGGTGCAGTGATACAAGGTCTTGTGTGAGATACAGTGACTACAAGTCCTAATCAGACAGCATCCAGATGTGCACTTGCATCCTTGCAGTTGTCTTAGATGGCTTTGAGTCCACCTAAGTTCGGGATAACAGTGATTCCTCGCACATTTATGCAGGCCTGCTGTGGGCTGGTGGGGTGACTGCTGGGCTTTCACAGCTTCTGCATTCAAACCCATTGTAACAAAGCAAAATTCACCCCAGGTAACCTGAGCTGCCTGCAAC
The DNA here is from genome assembly GCA_002631895.1 of Agapornis roseicollis. NCBI lineage: Eukaryota > Metazoa > Chordata > Aves > Psittaciformes > Psittacidae > Agapornis > Agapornis roseicollis. The sequence continues at coordinate 109,709 of NDXB01003479.1, read as the reverse complement.
CAGTCTAGAGCTAACAAGTGAAGAGTTATCTCCCACCTCAGATATCCAATGACACAGTTACCCAAGGAGAGCCCCATCTACAAATCCAACAGCTGTCCTGTGTGTGCCTTGCTCCTCTCTCTCTGCTACTTTCTTAGGAAAGTGGGAATCTTGCTCACTCTCCCAGGCATGGTAAATGGGTCGGGCATGGTCCTGTGACTCCAAGGAAGTGCCACAGTATCCCTCAGCAGTGACATGGAGAGCACAGCATCACTTCTACCCAGATGGTGCCACAGACCCAGACACTCAGAGTTAGTGAGCAGAGACAGAGCAGCCCCAAAGCATACTTACTTCCCATTCCCATACTTGATCCGGATGTCTTTGCTCTTCTTCAGCTCTTTGCCATCTTTAAACCACTTGTAGGATGGCTGAGGGTTTCCAGCAGTCGCCTCGCATTTCAGTGAAATCTTCTCACCAACGTGAACGTTTGGGCTTTTCAGTTTCTTCAGCTTGGGAGGGACAGCTACAAAAACAGAAACAGACAATGTGAAACCTGCCTCTTTCAGAGCCTGCACACAGCAACGTGAGCCCACTGAGCCCCTTCCTTGGCAAAAGCACTGCAGCCCACTGACCTGGATGGCTGGGGAGGGGCTGCACTCCAGCTCAGCTCCCCTGGCTTTACCAGCACATAGGCATGGAGTCAGAAATGTCCATGTGGAGAATAGTAGGAGCTCCCCAGATCTGGCTTGCTCCATAACTGTCCTTACATAGATAGGACCCATGTGTCTTCCTGCTAGCACAAGGGTTTACTCTGCTCTCCAGGCTCTCCTACCAGCCCAGAGCCAGGATGCAGAAGGCTCAAGCTCTTTGGAGACTATTTTCCCTGCATCCTGCCATTGCTGCTGATGATTACCAACACCTACATGATCTCTGCCACTGCCAGCAGGCACTGTTGCCAATCCCACACTGCACCAGCCACAGCTGGAGGGCTTCACTGCAGATGGAGCAGAGGCAGGTCATGGGGTGCAGTCCCCAGTCCCCCAGTAGTGTGTGACACGGATGCTCTATGCCTGCTGCTAAAGAAGATGGTCATTCAGCTTGACAGCATCAGCAGCAGAGCAATAGCCATTGAGAGGGGCTGCAGTGGAAACCTGCACAAATAAAGGATGAGAAGGGTAGGAACTGGATGAGCTTTAAAGTCCCTTCCAACCCAAACCTGTGTAGGATTCTGTGATTCTATTTAAAATGGTCTTAGGACCTGTAATGTCAGGCTTTCCAATCTGAAGCCTAGTTCTACATGTGAGCATGCCTGGGTGTTTCAGACAGGTGAAACATCAGGCAGAGAGGGAAACGCTTCTTACCAATCTTTACCAGGCTTTATATTAAACCTGACAAGAAGAATTAGCAGGCTTGTGATTTTTCATTCAACTGGCAGCTCCCCTTTCCCTTTCCAGCATTAACCTTCAAAAAAAATAGCAAATTGCTGGGTTTGGCTGAAAAATATTCATAACAATGATTTCCACTTGTCTAAGATGTGTTACAGATAAAGTATTTCCTCTCTCTAATATGCACAAGCTGTCTTCTAATTGCCTACTGCATTCTGATTGCTCTTCCATATCACAAGATCAAAGGAGGAGGAACTGGATGGGTTTCATTAGAGCAATTGCTGTTTTATAGACCTTTGCATGTCTCCACTCATTCTTCATGCCAAGCTAAGTCATCATAGGTTGTATTTAAACATTTTTCACTGCAAGCGATCTTACACAAAATAAGCAGCACAGCAGTCACCGTGTGTACATACTGCATCAGGAGGCTCTGAGGACTCTCATACTGGTTTGGTTTATGTGCAAGGGCATGCAAATCTAAACTATCCTCAATTCAATATGGACAGAAATGTACAATTTCGGGTAACACAGGTTAGCTGGGCAAAGCTCCCAGTGAGTGAAAGGCAAACCCAGACCATGAGAGGAGAGGTGCCTGGCAGCACACGGGTGGGTTACACAGCAGCTCTGGCTCCAAGCACACCAGGTCTTCCACTGACACAGCTACATTGCCATCAAGGCACAGAAGCAAATGACCCAGGAGTGCAAAGGAAAGATGTTTAGCACACCAAGGAGAAAAGGATAAACCCCATCAAATATTCTTCCTGACTTATTTTTGCACACTGAAGCCTGCTGCACGCTCCCTAGAAGTCTATGCCACAGTCAAGATGGGGAGGGCTTCAGATGTGCTAATGCGATAGGAACAGCACAGAAAACAGCTTGGACAAATGCAGATGGTTGCTTCAGGCTCACACTGGCGTCTTGCACTGCTGCCCAGGTCTCTGTGCTTTGGCACTTCTGAACAAAATTATCTCAGTTTTCCCCAGATTTCATTAGTTCTGTGAAGATCCAAGTGTCCTGGGTTTTGTGAAGCCAATATCCCTGATCCTTGCCTGGAAATGGGTCACCCAGAAGAGCAGCAGGGCAATGAATGGAGAAGAGGGCTTGCCTCTTCTCAGAACACTGTGCCCAGAGAGCCAGGAAGGTAAACAGGACCTTGCTTTTATAGGGGTCATTTTGGGGAATAGAGAAATAGACTGTCAAATATTTATTCTGTCTGAATGTGTGTGTCGGTTGGTTCCTATTGTGCACTGAGGTCACCCTGTACCATGCCAACAGTATACATGTGCCTTAAATACTAGGAAGGTCCTAACCTTAGCACTGGTGCATCTGCTTCGTATTATTTCCAGGTTTGCAGTCTGCAGAATTAGGAAGCAGGCAGCATGGCCTAGGAGAAAGATGTGTCAGTCATGCTCCTATGCCCAGAAAATGCTGGTAAGAGCATAGCAAAGCCCAGAAACCTGGAGAAGACAGAAGGCAGAGGGCCAAGGACAAGCAAGAAACCTTCCAAGACCTCTATTCCCCTGTTTCTCCCTACCAACATGAGTCACATCTCACTCATACCTCTCATGCCTAGTGCTTCTGTGATAAATTACACGATACACTCCTCAGTAGGCATGTCCAAAGAGAGACATACGAGAGATGGAGTGGACACTCACCCAGAGCAGGGGCTCTGCCTGCATTGCACCTCTCCAGCTGAGCCTGCCAGAAAAAGGAAGGATAAATGCTTCCCTGCACACCTTTGTCTGTCTCACAACAGCAGGGAAAGGGACTGCACGCTCAGTTCACAAGCCACACTTCATGGACTGTAATTCCCTGCTTGAATCTGGCCAGTGACAAGGGAATCCAATCCAGAAACATTTTGGACTCTGCAAAAACCATGGAGCACAAAGAAAAAGCTGTGCTGCCTGACACCAGCACATCTGTGTGCCTTACTGCTGCCCTGCAAGAGTGGCTTTTGCTTGGATGGCAGCATGGGAAGAGCAGGCAGAGCCCCAAGCCTGGGATGCAGCATCCAGAGCCATGCACAGGCTACTCCAGTTGAAAGGAACCCCCAGCCTTGGTCTCCTGCAACAGCTGCTGTGGGTTGGAAAGCCTCTCTTCCTAATTCCTGCATCTCTTAGACACAGAACACTCATTCAGAGCTATTAGCGACTGATGAACCTGCTTAATGCCAGTCCAAGGCCTTCCAATGGTTTCTATTTGTATCATTTAAACTGCAGCCCTTTTTCCCAGCCTGAATTTCTCTGGCTTTGGCTTCCAGCCAAGAGAACTCTCTGCTTTCCTCTGATAGATTTGAATCCCATCTAGCAGCCAGAAACCTCTTCCCTTTTTAGGTACTTGTAAACTATGAATGAATCACCTTTCAACCTCCTCCAGCAGTAACCTAAAGTAGCTTGAGAGACCAAAGCAGTGCATGGAGTGCTAATGGAGTATGTCAAAGAAAGTTCTACATTCAGTTCATTTTCAGCTTCAGCATCGTCCCGTTTCCTATCTCTGCCCTGCCTACATCACAGAGTTGCAGCTCAGAAAGTCGCGAGCTTAGCTCAGACATGAGGATTTTAAAAGTGCCCCCTTTCTTTAATGCTCTGAACGCTTTTGGTCATTTTAATCTCCTGCCCTTTTATGCTTTCTCAAACAAGTTGGGGAAACAAAGTCCCTAGCTTCATACACACCAAGGTAACATACTATCTGTGGCAAACAGGCTCAGTTGTATACCAGCTAGAGTTCAGGTCCCATTTTCCCACGTTTCCATCAGTCCTCAGCTTCCCAGCCCCATCCACACGAGTTACTGCTGCTTGGATGTGGCCAGTACGTCTTACATCAAGCCAAAACACCTAATGAAGGCCACCCAAGTCATCTGCCAACCACTCCTCTATCTGAATTTGAGTCTCCTCTCCATGGGGTTGAAGTGCCACCAGCCTCACAAAGCCTGAGGTGATGGAGAAAAGAGGCTGCAGCTCTCCAGGCAATTCTTGTAGCAGACAACCATGCCAAGGGTATGCTGCGCTGCAGAAAGGAAAGAGCAGCACAGCCTGGTAGAGCCAAGACCAACAAGAAATACAGATTTTCTACAGGTTTTTGCTCACTCCAAGGCCAGATGAAATGCAGGAAGCCACTAGATCCCAGCCTACACCAGTTCTGCTAGCCATAAGAATTAACCCTAAAGCCAAGATCAACAAATGCTCACAATTCTCTAACATGTTTCGAGAGTTATGTTTCACTAAGAGGCCTTTTCAGGAGGGGTTTACCCTCTGGCAGCAGTTCTGGCATCTATTGCCAAGTTAACACCATCTCATGGAGAGAAGAGGCTCACAAAAGTCTAAAAAATTGAGCTCTAAATGACACCATACAAGTTACCTGAACATCCACCATAAAGGGACTTACATGTACACACTGCTTTAACTAATTCACTTTTGATTACATTGAAGTACCTTGATGATAACAACACCTCTTTTACTTCTGGTACCTGAAGTATGCCTGAAAGCACCTTAAAGCCTCAACTCAAAACATCATTAATCATGAACAGGCAAAGTGCCCAAACAGAGTTCAACAACGGAGCAGTAACAAAACCACATCCCACCCACAAAGCATCATACATAAACAACCCCTTGGCAGCATGAAACAGAAGCAAGTCATCTTGGAAAAGGTGCTCAGTGAACTCTTTAATAGCCACAAACACTGCAGTGTCTTGCTCACTGTGGGAGACTCTCCAGAGTGGACGATCTACAGACACATCTGGGACCTCTGGGCAATGGATGTCATGAGTAGACATGACTTATCTTCTTCACCTGCTCCAGAGGATGCAATGCCAACCACTGGAGGCTGCTCCACACTGCCTGGCACACAGCAGGTGACAAATTAGGTAGAACTGGGAGAACAGGATCCTTGTGTGTCTTTCTGAGCCACTGAGGAAGAAGGCAACTTGGCTTGAAATCCCATGGCCGTGGAAAAGAGAGGCTGAAAAATGCTTTCTGCAGCTGGGACTCTGAATGAATCTCAGCTCTTTGGTGGAAGGGTCAAAAGAGGTCCTCTGAGACCTCCAATGCTCCTGAAGGCAACAGGGCTGTATTTGACTAAAATTGTGTCTGAAATATGACAGACCCCAGCTTTATTCAAAGGATAGACACAACTTCCACAAACCATACATAGTCCAGAGCCTATCAAAGAGAACCCTGACGTCACACTCACATATCACCCTATATCAACCTCTGCCACAACTCACCAGTGATTAACTACAGGCTTCAAATTAAGAATATAAAATATAACAGATTATCTGTAACATGCTCCATGCTTTAAGCAACTTGCATTTCCAGTTATGGCAAGAAAGGGATGGTCAGACTTCCCCACAGTGCTGACTGGGCACACTGCAGCATCTCAATCAGATCTCTGCATCCTGGGCAAGAAAGGCACAATGGCAAACTTAAATTTCCAAGGGGCAGCATTCTGTTATGGCCACTGCTAGGCCTTTTAATTAACACACAGCCATGTTTCTCTCACTACATCTGTGATTGTAGGGACACCACTGTGGGAGCAAGCACAAGATGATGTGGCTCACTTTCGGGCATATATACCTTACCTCCAATGGCCATGGGTCTATCTGTGCAGTAATTGCAAGGGCATAGGTTTCAGCAAGGGCATAGGCTTAATAACCCAAGGCTCTCCAAGGACACAGGAGGTGTGCTCTGTGCCTAGCATGCACCATGCTGCTGTGCCCTTCCTGCAAAGGTACACCAGCAGGAGCCAGAGGCATAGCTTTGTGTTCCTGGAGATGTCTTACTCTGGCAGCTGAAGACACAAGGTATGACGATGAAGGAACCACTCTCCCATGTCCTAGAGGGTCTGCTGAGGACACCCACCCAACTGACTCACAGAGAGAGATGTGGAATGGACACAAATGACTGGAAGTCTGAAGATTCTGAGAAGACTGAGATCAGCAGACTTGGGGTTGTAATGAAGCTTGGAAACCTTGCTGGAGCCAAAATGGCCACATTATTCTTCCCTTCATGTCCCATAGCATCTCTGCCATACAAGTTCTTTTCCCTTAGCTAGGATCCTGCAGTCTTCTAAGTCAGGGTGGAGTCATGACTACAACACCAATCCACAGCATTATGTATATTTAAAACTGTGAGTTACAGCAATCACTATTTCCATGATAACTCCCATCAGCCAAAGAAAGCTGACTGAAAAGTCACAAACAGGTTTGCGGATTCAGGCTTGCTCTCTATAGGATCCCTCTGGCAGCTCAAAGCACAGGAAAAAGTTCCACAAAGCCAGCGAGTTCACTCTCCTCACATAAATAATACTGGCTCCATGTACATAAAAGAGCAATTGATAAATTCCTCCTCCTCTGTCTTTCTCTTTCCCACACTTCATATTTAGTTAGCCTTCTTTCAAGGGAAAGTTTTTAAATTGGTGTATGACTTGGTCTACAGCCCTAGGCTGAAATCTCAGCTCCAATGAAATCAATGAGCATCTGGCCACTGGGCAAGGATGTTTTCCCAATACCCAGGCTTTTCAGTCACATTGTTAAGACAGCTAGGACATGCTTTTATCATAGATAGGGAAGAGATACTGGAGGTGCCCATCCATGTGGCCACTCCAACAGTTACCTGAATAGCACAACAGCTACAAGTAATTCACATACAAATATCTAATATTAAAATCCAGGACTGAAGGGCTTAGATTTGCCAAACCTAGTACTCTATGAACACTAGCTGGTTTGCAAACAATGTAATTGGAGTAGAATTGCTATTGTGTTTGTTTGTTTTGAATATTTTTGGCCAGGAAGTTGTCCTGGAGGTATAGTTGAGCATAAGTGGTCTGGTGGAAAAATGTCATTCATTCTGTTCCTATTAAAACCAAAAACAATAGCCACACAAAGACAACAGCGACAATTTTTGCTCTTCATGCCTCTAACAATGTGTTTTCAACCCTAAAGGCAACATCTTGTTTATACCCAATTGATTCTGGGATCATGTTTTCTATAATCAAATATATCTTTGTTCAAAGATATATTTTATGAACTGCTCAATTTCCACATGACCTTGAAAACAGCAATTCATAAAATATAGCTTTATCTCTATCTTCACAATCAGCTAGAAAAATGGCTCACCCATACTCTGTGGATGGCCAGCCAAGACCCAGCAAACAAACAGATTACCCAGAGCATCCAAAACTTCAAAATACATCTATTCTTTGTTTTAGCCACTGAACACTAAGCACAAATTGCTTATCTTAGTATCCCGGTAAAGACCAGGGCAGCATCCATTATCTTTCAATCACCTAAAGAAAGCGTAACCCTCACCCCAGGAAATAAAACAATCTGAGATAGCAAACTCCCCTTGTTTCTTTACAATTTTCTCATGAAATCTGTACATGAAACCATATACAGACCCCTTAACACCATGACAAAGATAAATGCAATTTTCGGGTTACGGGGAAGGATTTGCCCATGTACAATGACCATCAGTGAAACATCATCAGTTTCAGAAAGGGATGAAAAAACTATTTGGTGTTCTACAGCTCTATCAGCCACAAGAGTGTTTCTAAAAACATGGGTAAAAAAAAACCCAAAACACTCAGTTAAACAGGAGCTGAAATTTATTTAACAGAGACTGCGTGCACTGCCTGGGCTCTCCCAGTGACAAGAGGACAGAAGACACTTGCAAAACCAAGGGCTACAAACATAAATGCAACCTAAGTCTGTGTGAGGCACATGAGCAAGTCAACCTTTCTCTGTCTAGCTCACCTGTCTCATGCCCGTCTAAGTTAGGTGCAAAAGCAAAGGACCAGGGATTCACTCTTAGCACAACACTGCTGAACATCCCTGTCCTCCTTTCTCAATATATTGCATTTAAATAGAATGAGGACCCCAGAGGTGAGATCTAAGGTCAGGAAGACCATAAACACTATCTGCAGCACCTCACAGCTTCAGTCAAACCCAGCCTGTATCAGCAGAATCCCAGCGGATCATCTGCCTCCTTTCCCTGCCCCAGCAGGGTGAAGTCACTTTTAACAAGTGTTTATAAACATGCCTCAACATCGGCAGGTACGGAGCAGCCAGCAAACACTGGGATCAGTTAGGAAGACGTTGATTTGGGGCAGGCAGAGGTCAAGTGAATGCCAGATGCAACAGTCCAGCTTGCAACCATTCTGACCTCCCATGAAGTCCTGGGCCAGACACATCCCAGTGTTTCATACACGACCAGGTGGAAACACTGCACAAAGCAGGCATGCATCCAAAGAAGAAAACACTTTAACAGCTGGACAATTAGATTCGATTAGTAGTCTCTAACACTGAGGTGAGAGGATTTTTAACCTATAAAATCATGTTCTCCAGCATTCCGTGACAAAAGCCAACCACTTGCAGTCTTAATTACAAGATTTTTTTTTCCATGTCTCTGCTTAACTTTGAAAGTTCACCATTGTCTCTGGTAGGGTTTTGACAAATCCACCAGAGGGTATTTCCAAAACAGAAAGCAGTGTTTTTATCAGGATCTCCCCACAAGAGACCCTGGGGCTTGCATTAAAGTCTTGTTTGTTCTCTGTAATGTTATATTAGAAAGATTAAAAGTTTTTTTGGGGGGGGGGTTTCTGTTAACTCAAGAAATGCTTTAAAGCACTGGTACCAAAAGAACCTCAGACAATGACCACAGGTCTGGTTTTCATCCTAACACAGGAAAAAGGAAAGAAAATAAAGCTCATCCCTGAAACAGCTTTTCCAAGACAGCCAGATACATACATGCCCAAACCCCACTAAATGAGGATGGAACTACAACCCGATATTATAATGAGCTGCCAGTGCACAGGATGCCCTGGGTCTCTGCTGCTGCTGGAGTGATGACCTGCATCAGGCCAAGTTCTGCTCTCTTCCCACACATTGACCTCTCCATTAAAACCCAACAGAAGCCTTTGCACGTGACAGAACACTGTCTGCAGAGAGGGAGCCAACAGCACTGGCCGAGCCCACGGAGCGCCTGAGCCCTGCAGAGAAGGGGCCACCCTCCTCCATGGGCTGCAGGGAAGCAGCTAGCTGTAAATTCCATTTGGGACTCTGGGCACTGCCCAGTGGAGACACTAACACAGCGTGTCTCCTGCCTTGTCCAGAGTGCGGCTTCCCAGCATTGTTCTGAATAGCTCCGGACCCCCACTGAAGCACAGCGATGGGTGGCTCACACTGAAATGTCCCCCAACCAGGCTGCTTTACGGCTGCCAGGAGTCTCAAGGATGTCAGCTCTTCCTGATTAATTTTTTTATCCTTATTTTCCCCCATTTTATACTTGAGTGCTGCTTATTGCAATATTCTCCAGAACTATTCTCTGGAAAGCCATCCTGGCTAATTTTTGGCTTGTAAATTGCTCATGAGCAGTTTGTGGCTTGTGTTTAAAAGAGAAAAAAAAAAAAATCAAGCAACTCTGGCTCAGTTTGGTCGGATAAAGAGATCCTGCGGCCTCCATCAATTCTAGTCCCTGACAGCAGTGACAGAGCTCTTATTATCACAAACATACAGTTGCAATTTTAAGATTTGCTTCCTGTGACTCTTTGTTTAAATGTAATCATCAGTTTCTGCTTCCACAGTTTTGGCACAACGTTCATCTTATGGAACGTTCATGGGCAACAAGAATGAAGGTAAAGCAAATCTGAGGTTTTAATGTGAGCAAACTTGTTGGTTGTCCAGCTACTCCACTAAAGGACTTGAGGAAGAGCAACAAAGGAAGGTGTGACATGAGTAATATTGTAGATGACATCTCAGAATGCAAGTAACCAGAAACAAAAACCAATGATGCAGCAGCAGAATGTGGGTGAAGGAAAGACAATGGGCATCATAGGGGTGGCCTGAGCAGAATGACTATTCTGAGTTCAACATTAATGGGGGATTATTAGACCTGCTTTATGTCTAGCTGTAGATCACAAGGTAGGAACTTCAGCCAAACTGGCCAACGGATCCTGCACAACACAAACAACTTAAGGTGAAAACCAGAGCTCTGAACAAAGGATGGTTATTGAGCAAAAAGCTATTAATAGTGCTGGGTTTTAGCCCAGAAATGTTGCGCAAAGTGGGACAATTCACAACCCTTCTCTGCGCTTCCATTTCCTCTCTCAAAGATCCCACTTAATATACTTGGGGCAGGGACTGTCTCTTGTTATGACTCTGTGCTGTGAATAGCACAAGGGGAACAATGCTGCAGCCAGGACCTCTGGATGCCACCACAAATGCCAATTTTAAGCTGCAGTGACAACAAGCGGAAGAAGTTTGGGATCCAAGGAAGACCTGAGAAAAGACAGGGCACAATGTGGCGTTCATATTCTATTATAAACATGGATGGTTCTCATCTCTGTGCATGAGTGACAGGGAAAAGCAAGAAGGGAGTTGAGCTAGACAAGAAAGAAGGCGCCTCTCTGTCCAGACACTCCAGCTTAACGAAAATTCCACCAACAATCCAGAAACCCAAGGAACAAACGCTCAGGGGTCTGAGGCACAGTATGGAAAACCTGATGGGAAGAGTGGGGACTCCTCTGCTGGGGAACATTTCTGTAGGGAACATTCAGTCTAAGTGCCCTGTGTGTCTGACTAAGTTTCTCATCAACATGTACAAGGTGCAGTGGTGCTGAGGAGCTGACCTGGAAAGTCACGGTTAGACCTTTACCATCTTCAGCATCTACAAAATCAACCTGGAAAGGCCCAAAGAGAAGGTTCAGGGGGACAACATATCACAGGATTACAAGAGTAAGCTTGGAATAACCTTTCAGGAGTTGAGCAGACCACATCTGGGACTGGAGCATCTCCCATACAAAGACAGGCTGAGAAAGTTGGGGCTGTTCAGCTTGGAGAAGAGAAGGCTGCGTGGAGACCTCAGAGCAGCCTTCCAATATCTGAAGGGGGCCTATAGGGATGATGGGGAGGGACTCTTCGTTAGGGACTGTAGTGACAGGACAAGGGGTAACGGGTTCAAACTGAAACAGGGGAGGTTTAAATTGGATATAAGGAAGAAATTTTTCCCTGCTAGGGTGGTGAGGCACTGGAATGGGTTGTCCAGGGGGGTTGTGAGTGCTCCATCCCTGGCAGTGTTTAAGACCAGATTGGAGAAAGCCTTGGGTTGGCATGGTTTAGTGTGAGGTGTCCCTGCTTATGGCAGGGGAGTTGGAACTGGATGATCTTAAGGTCCTTTCCAACCCTAACTATTCTATGATTCTATGATCTCTGCCTTAAAATGGGATCAGCCCTGCAACATCCATCCAGTTCACCAGGATCCAGACCCACAAACAACCTACACATCTACTCTGCATCCCACAGAGTGCCCCAGGACTTGGCTCCCATCCTCACCAACAGGCAGCACTAAATCCCCTCTGAGTAAATGCCTGGTTCCCTGCAAGAAAGGCCATCAGCACAAGGGCACAATAGTTAGCAGGTGATGGAGAACCTAGCCACGTTATCAACTATTGAGACCTGTGAGGCTCTTTCGGTCCCCAGGTGCAAAAGAGATGTTCAACCTATTCCCAAAGACGAAGCTCATCTCTCCTTTTGTCTTTCAGTTCTTTACACTGCCCCTTCTATCCATTTTCTTCTCCTTGCCCGTACCAGCTGCCACCAGTCACAAACAACCAACATCACTCATCTTTGTCCTTCTCTCAATTCACCTTGGCTGTGAGATGAATGTTTTTTTTCTTCCCTTTGCAAAAAAATCAGTGATCTTGAAAACCTTGAACATCGCTCATAAGCCCCAGCCTCATCTTCCTTTCATTTCTGGAGATGCTGCCTACCTCCCACATCTCACTGAAGAGCTCCAGGCAGCCTTCTCATCATGAAATCGAGAGGGCCTGAATCATCCTCTCAGACAGGCACCTGAATACTGGTTTTCTGACAGTTTGGGATGGTGCATGAGGAGCTCCACTGTCATAAACAGCTCAGAAATACTTCAGCGCTGCTTCTAGGCTGTGTCGCTCTCTGGTCACATTCTCCCCCTGGCTGCAGGATGTAGAAGTTGAGCTTCCACTTGTACTTACACTGTGCAAGGCTCTTCATCCTCATGCCCTGTCTGTCCCTGCAATGACAGTTCCTCTATGCAATGGTCAAGCTTGAAACACCAGGAGAAGAAAGCCTTCCTGCTCAACTAAGTGCTTCTGTTTGTAGCTACAGGATCCCCAAATGTGTACAGAGAAAGGATTCAATCCGAAATCTGCTTTTTTAATGAGCAAGGACACCCGGGTCTCACCCAAAGCCAAGGGATCATGAAGACTAAACATCAGTCAAGCCCAGCCTACCCTATTATGTTTTTCATGCCATTTCTCAGCTTGCACCCCTCCCTTTGTAATTAAGTAGTAAATAAATGTCTGGTCAAAATATCAGATAATTGACTGGGAGAGTCTTTGCTAACACGAACAAAAGCTGAACAGACACCTCAGACAATCACACATCAGCCCTGCCATCTGAAGGATCCTCTCAAACACCTCCCCAGGTAACTAAAGGCAAACAGATCCAACTGCCCAATGACCCTCACACGCTCCTCTTCATCCCTGCAGGAGCCCCCAGGAACCACAGCAGAGGTTAGCTATGAGTGGCTCACCACGAAGGGCAGCAGTTGGCAAGACTTCAGCTCCCAACACTGTGCTCCCCTTCGCTCCCCTGACAATTTGACACACGGCTGTTTATCCTTATCCATTGTTCATGGTCCTCCCCACCCAGCTCTCAAGTCCATGTGATACTCCCCTGTCCCTACCAACTGGAATTAATTTGGGGTGCTAGGGCTCTATCAAGAGGCTTTTCTGCAATCTAAATGCTGGCAAAGCATTACCTGATTTCACACAGATAGCTTGGCCTTTATCAGACACCCAGACTAAACAAGTAAGCCATCATATTTCAGTGATGCTCTGATAACCAGGTAACTCTGAGGGGGAGATCCTGGTCAGCAAGGACCATTTATCAACATAAACTTTATCCTCCCAGAATTCCCCCCTACTTCTAACTTGTTGTGTAAAGCTGATGCTGCTAAAACATTTAGCTGAGCTTAGGTCAAGATAAGATGGCTTTTGAAAGACTTCCAATGGCTCATTTGCAATAAACTGCTGAGGAATAAATCATTTCAGCTCTGATGAGTCCTCAAGCAGCCAACTCAGTTAGCAGGGCAGCTCCAGCAGCGAAGAACAGGAGAAGGCTTTGGTGATGCATGGGAACTTGTGACAGGCACAGAGAGCAGCCAGAAAAGACCACCATGCTGCAGAGAGGTACCATGTTGGGTTAGACCACGCTCTTTGCTAGACAGGGACCTCCACTTCATGGCAGCAAGTATCACTTACTCCTTCTGAATAACTTCCCAGTGGGGAAGTCTTCTGCATTCTCTCAAGGACAGAGCTGTTTTTCTACCCTAATGCCCAGAGGCTTATAACTCCCGCATGCATTTTTACCCTCATTAATCCAGCTGACAGCATGCCTGTGCTTCACATCAATGTCTCTCCCTTTCTGCCAGTCCTGCTATGCTCTTGTCTTCAGTGACTGCAGTGACAACTTCCAGGGAGTACAGATGTACCAAGTGAAAACTGGCTGGGAGCAGCTAGGGATGTCTGGACTTCCACCTTTGGCCTCAGTGGAGATATAAAGAAAGAGTGCTCCATTTATGTGACCTTCTGTGCTGCCATGGTGTTCCTTCAATCCTCTGGGGTGAAAGTTGTTTCCAGGGTCTCTTCTCTCACTCCTAAAAGCCAAGGTTCTTCCCTCCTCCTACCAACCTTGCAAGAGCCACTGTAATGATTCACACAGAAAGCTCTAGCAGCCTTGCACCAGTGTGACTGGGGCATGAGACCTCCATCGACCTCCAGGAGCCAGGCTGGGGACCACCACCATGCTTCTGACCCTAGCTTAGCAGGTATAGTCCACCCATGGACCACAGTCAGCTCCCCATAGAACCATTCCCCCAGCATCCTAGGTCAGGCATGGTGGGGCCGAGACAGCACTGGAGGAGTTGGTTTTAGGAGAAGGCTTCAGGAAGCTTCATGCTGTGGCACATGAAGGCCACAAACGGCAGCCAGTCTGATAGCTCTCGATGAGGACCATATTCTCAAGTCTGCACAGCAAAATACCATACCTACACAGAACTCCTGCAGCACACTGCCCCAGCAACTCAGCCAGCTCACGTGGACTAAGAGTGCAGCACCAAGGGCTGCTGACTCAGGGTAATTCATCAAGTTGAGTGCCAGGCTGCTCTGACAGGTTTGGACTCGAGCAGATAATCCAAGCCCAATCCTAAGGAAGGGGGACCGTCAACTCGGGTTCGTCTGTGCAGCCTCCCTGTTCGGGGTGGCTTCTCCAGAGAGTAGCAAGAACCCTTCAAGTCGGCTCTGCTCTGATGGGGTCCCACTTTTCTGGGTAGACACAGAGCCTGAGGGCACCATCCTCTTCCCTGCCACATCCCTGCTTCCTCCACAGTGCTAACTGGAGCCAGCACCGAGAACCCAAGCTCAGATCAGAGCTACCCCTCAAGAGGTTGCTCAGGTTGGGTGCAGTGGATCAACCAATTCTAGCCAGCAGCATGGTAAAAATAACAGCCTTTTCCTGCAGAATAAAAGGGTTTAAGGCAGGAATCTGGTGCAGAATAGTTCTTTCCCTTTAAATTCACACCCTAGGCCAAGCATGTTTTGCAAGAGCCTCCCTGTGCAGACAAGCCCTGAGGCTTCAGTGCAGAAAACTCCTGCTGGGGGAAGCACCCAAGACATTTCGAGGCCAGGGCCCTGACTATTACAATGAGGCTGCTGCTGAGCCTGCACGTGGCAGAAAAGATGGGGCAGCCTCAGAGACGTGTGGCTCTCCATGAGTGTGAGCAGACAGCAAATATGTACAAGAGGCATTTGGTGTCCACAAAGAGAAGGAGGAGAATGGAGGCACAGACAGAGAGATGCTCATATTCAGCTCAGCTCACCTGGAAATCATGAATTGGGCTGCTGCTTCTCAAAAATTGTGATATTGGTTTAAATGCAATGAGCTGTCCACCTAGAGATGTGTTGGAGGCTTGTTATTGCCTCTGATATTGTGAATGTTAAAGCTTTGCCCTTTGGCAAAGGACAAGAGAAATTGGAGAGACCCAGAAAATAAAGCAAGCATAACACCTTGGGCTTCACAGGAAATACCAGATTATCACACTTCTGGCACTAAAACCAAAGCTGTTGGCAGTGCTTCAGATTACTACTGCTGCCTTTTCTCCTTTCTAACCCCCTAAAAATGAACAAGACACCTACCTGACCCCGTAAGAAAACCAGAGCTGTGACTCATGCCACCCCTCTCAATCACTGCCTCGAATCATTCCCAACACAAAATGTTACAACACATGAAATGAGCAATGGCCCTGTTAACGCAAGGGTTGTTCTTAAAATTCATGGCCTGCCCACATTTTCTAAATATAGGATAGACAACGAAACCTCTCCAGAAGCACTAATAATGCAAACAACCAACCCAAGACATGCTATGTGGACAGAGGTGGATAAGAAAGCTGTTATCAACATAATTCCATTGCATGACATTTCTTTGCCACTCCTGCTTTCTCTTCAGCCCCATCAGCAGCAGGGAGAATGGATAAGCTCAACCACAGAAAGGAGCAATTCCATGGAATTCAGCTTAGGAAACGCCGTAAGGAATAACAGCAGCATTGCAGCTGCTCTCTGCAGAATCAGGAGTCCTACACCTAGAAGTTTGACAGTGGAAGAGCTAGAAGTATTACTGAAAGAAATGAAAGCTTGAGAGGCCTGTGGAAGCTGAGATCACCTGCCCTGGGAAGGGTCTGCTGCACCTACATCAGCAGCAGCAGGACCCACAACCCTGCCTTCACAAATCAGCTGAGATAGAGAAGCACTGAAGAGGCAGAAGCATGCAGTACATACGGGCTAAGTGCTAGGCCTACACAGCCCAAAGTTGCATCATGCCTTTACTGCTGCTTTACCAATACTGGTACCCAAGAAAGCAACAGAAAAGGTTGCTCAGAATGTCTTCACATGACAATGTTTTCTGACTGCACTGCAGACATCGCGCTGGCTGGGCAAGGATCGCTTGCCCATGGCAACCTTTTTCCTTGACAGCTCTTCTTTGGTTATCAACAAATCTCTTCAATCTCATGTTTGAAAGTGAACAACCGTGAATTAGGAAAGCTGAGTCAGATCCTCAGCCTTGTTGTCAAGGAACAGGCTGCTGCAGTGCAGCATGGATATCTACAAGCCGCTGTCACAGCATGGGATGGGCACTGTCCACCCCCTGCAGGAAACTCAAGTGCTCATTTAACCCTCATCCATAACCATTCCTCCAGAGTTTTACCATTTTCTCCCCCAGATACCAGCATTATGTCCCTCATGATATCCACCCACTAACATGTCTTGGGGGGGGGGGGGGTCCCGAACCAAGTTACCCAGCAGTTTATCACATCTCTCCCTTGATGTAAATGTGTCCATTTCAAACAGCAGAAAGCTCTCCTTACTCCTAAATAGTCCCACTAGCCCTGCTGGACAAAAAGGTGGTACCAAGGGCTCATTGGGGGGGCAATGGGAAGGACACCCACAAGTGGGTAATTCATGCTGCCTCTTATAATCCTGAGATGACTTTTTTAGGGGAAAAGTTTCGGATTCTGGAAAAAGGGTATTCATACCTGGAAGGACTGGGAGAGGTAACCGAAGACTGAGTGGGAAATGTTTTTCCAAGTAGAAGAGAAGCATAGATATCTTTATACACATGCTGCTTTTCATACTGAGTCATCATTTCAGGTAAGATCCAGGATAATTTCTGGTTTGGGCTGAATCCCTTTTTCGTGGTCATATAACTGGCATCTCTGCAATGTTCGTACCTCTTCTACAATGCAAATCTTAGCTGTGTTTGTTACCCAACAGCTAGCCAGAGAGTTTATTTTAGCATTCATTAAACGTGCCTCTCACGCAGACTCTCAGCACAAATACAGAAACCTAATCTCATTTATTGACAAATGTGAAGCAAAATACACTGCCATGCCAAAGAGGAGTTCATCGCATTCCTTGTCCTTGCCCTTCAGGCAAAAGCCTGAATGAGCTGATGAAACATGCATGATCTCTGCAAGAGAAACAAACTGCTGCTTGGGTAGCAGCAATCAGGCATGCTCCTGCCCTTTTGGAAGCCAGCTTGCCCAGCTCCAGCAGCTCGACCTATGGATCCAGGACCTGTTATCAAGACTTTCTGGACCTGCATCACTTTTAACACCTCAGTCATTTTCAGGCAACCAGGATTCATAGCACAGGATGTGCAATTTTCTCTGCTCATGGCAGAAGTCACACAGCCTAGCACTGGGATACTGAGTGATGGAGATCTGATGCTGCTGCACAAGCTGCTGTGTCCATCAAGTGATTGCACCATGAAGCAGGCATAGCAGCAGTATAGGCTGGTTCTGGAGACCTGCTGCCTGAGAAAGCCTTGCTTTGCATTGTCTACCCAAACGGGAGCAATGTACCAGCAGCAAGCATCTCCCACTCTTAACCCCATCAGCATTCCTCTTGCTTACAAACCCTGCAATGGAAGTCAGGCAGGTGATTTCCCTTTTTGTCTCTGTAGTGCAGCTGAGGCTTTTCCCCTGCAGAGAGCAGCAAGTTAGCATGGGCACAGCTGAAGTTGGTTTCCCTGCTGTGCAGAACAACTGTGCTACCAGCCAAACAGCCTCCCTCTGCCTGCTCCAAACTAAGCATTGCTCTCTGCCACTCCTGTCCCACTCACCAGAGCTTGGAAAATGGCACAGGAGACAGGCATCTGAACACTCATGCAGCACAAGCAAAGGACATGGCCAGGCTCAAGGCAGTGCCTTTACCTCAGCTCCCTGGCCAGTCTTCTCCCAAGAGCATCAATAGCCCATTCCATGCTGGGACCTGAGCTCACTTGCTGGTCTGACTTGTCACATCATGAATCTGGGAGTGCTATCAATAATCTGGCCAACCCTAGCTGCTCTGTGAAGACTTCACAAGCCCACATTGCTCATGCACCACTCCTGGAGCATGACCAGTTTGCCCCCGGAGAAAAGAGGCTTCTCTCCAGAAGCACTTGGGTGCTTTGAAGCAGAAACAGCTACTGAGCATGGCTGTTTTGCAAGTGGTTTGAATAGATGAAGAGATGTGCAAGAGGCGTACAAGGAGCACCAGGATCGGTACAGGCATTTCCAGAGTAGTGTGCAGGCCAAAACTGCACACTCACACCCCCCAGAGGGCTGGAAGGCATCAGGAACCAAGGAACTCCTGCAAAGTGCCATGGACTTCAAAGTGGAAAAGGAAGTTCACATGAGCACAAACATATGTACCCATGCACACATACACAGATTTGGGAAGGGAATAAAGACCCAGCCTTCAAATCAAAGAGCTGCTGAAAGCAAGAAGGTTGGGTGCTCAGCTGGGAGAGATCATATACACACCCCTCAACAAAGCCAGAAGAGGTAGGTCAGAGAAACATCTGCTGAGAACCTGGTGGATGGATTTTAACCTGATTTTACCCTCAGATTAAGCAAACGTGCAAATTCTGACACCAAAAAAGATGTTTCTCTGAAGGGCTTCCAAATATGAGCCAATGACATAGGAAATCTGCTTCAAATTTTTGGGCTTAAAAAACCCCACAACAACAGAACAAAACCCCACCCCAAACCCCCAAACCACCTGAGTTTTGTGTAGTTTTGAAGCAAACTGAAGTTTCACTGCTTCCCTAAAGAACACTTTTCTGCCTATCTCACACACCTGTAGCAGTCATTCTGAGCTGGCATGCACTGAGTCTCAAACTTGGAGAGCAAATGCAGTTCCTCTCACCTCCCAAACCTCACCAGGCATGAAAATTCAGCAAGAAAAACTGGATCTGCCTTGCATGTGCAGTCAGTTTATGGGGTTAGTAAGGATGCAATAAGCTGTAGAAAAATTCCAGGACACTGGACTGCTCAAAAGTATGATCATCACCCCTACTGCATGGAGACAGCCTTGTGCGGCTTGGTGCAACTCTCGGCAAAGCAGCTCTCCCTCATATTCAGGAGCTCTTACCTTCCAGACATGCCTAACTAAAATCCATTATGACTGAGTCTGCCAAGCCTAATTACCAGAGTTATTAATTACCTAAATGTTTAATTTTTGCCACTATTACTTGTATTTGTTACTGCAATTTGCAGCAACATAACACTGCTCTTGTCAGAGACCAGACAGCTCAAGGTCATGTCAGGTCAAAACACAGCTTTCTGTCTGGAGCACAGCACAGGAGCCCCAGCCATGACTTGACCACAGTGGATGGACAGCCTTTGCTGGGCCATCGCAGTCCTGCAACTTCTCAGCCAAAGAAAATGACCTGAATGGATAGTTCTAGTCATGAGCTGCGAGCTCAGCTGCTCTTGAATTTACATCTTTCAAGTTCTCTTCAAGAGACACTTTGTTTTTATGGAGCTTTGCTCCCAGAAGAAAACAAGCACATCCAACCAAGAGCCATGCATGACCCACTCATGGCTCCACTCGTTGATTATTGCAAGAGCATGACCTCACTCTAACAAAGCTCCCAGGCACTAAGAAAGGCACAGGGTCATGGCACCCCCATGCTGAACCCTTCTTATGCACCTGAAAGTGTTCTCTGGAATCAAAGGGAAGAACGGAGAGATCAGAGGCACAGGACCCTCCTATCCCCTCATCTCACTGCCTCTGGAAGCGAGATGTAGGTCCACGCACTAGTCTTATTCCATCTTCTCCAGTCAATTTGTGTTCAAGCACTGCTGCAGTCCCACTAGAGCTCAGTGCTGAACCAAGAGAGGAGATCAGTGGCACTCAGAGCAGGAGGCTGGCAGTGCAGATATAGAAAGAAGGATGACAGAGCCCTGCTGTTCATGGCAACATGGCTTTGCAGCTAGAGCCCATAATATTAACCGAGGCAAGAGAATTAGCCAAAGTCATGACTACAAAGATCAGCAGCCAGGCTGTGCTCAGCCCCTCTACATGTTCCTCCTCTCACCAGAGATTGCTTGTCCCAGAGTACTTACACCCACCTCCGAAAAGGGACTGAAAATGGGATGCCAGGGGTTCTGAATCACCAGCTCCATAGTAGGATTACTTATTAATGTACCATTCTGATCCATTCTGCCCCCTGGCAATTCCCAGCCCCCTAGTCTGCCTGAATGGAGAGATGGGCTATTCCTCAACCCTGATGGGTCTCTCTCCCATAACCTTCTGCTTGTATTAACACCTGAGATATGAGCCACATAAAGTGGAGGAACAGAGCTGCATGCTCATTTATCCATCCTTCCTTCTGCACAGCTAGTGAGCTCCAGCAAAAACACCAGAAAGCAGCTGGGACATATAACCTTTTCCTTTACCCCAGCATGAATCACTGGAGCTTGTGAGTCAGACCCCCCCATTCCCATGCTGAGCAAGTAACTGCACGTTGACTGATCCATAGTAACTGGCTACATGTGTGCTCTCAGCCACATGGCAATGGCAGCAGCAGGGTATAAGTTTAGCCAGAGGACATGATCTAGTGAAACCATGCATGTGGACAGATCCTGGAGCACAGCTGACATCTGGTACCTTGTGTGTCTGGGTGTTTATAGAGAACAAAACTGCTACTGTAGGAGATCCGCTGTGGGTTATCCCTCTGGTAAACAAACGTTTTGGCTAATGCTTCTGTGAGCTCCTTAGAACTGGAGTTTTCCCTATGAGCAGAAGACTAAGAAAAAAACAAACATACGTTCACCCTGCCATGTGGACAGAGCTCACACAGAGGTACCTTAGCCAGCAGGGAACTGTTTTGGCTGCATTACTGTTGAGTTTCTCCACTAGTAGGAGCTTCCATCACAAAGCTTGCACCTAGCATCTGCAAGGGACTTCCACATCCCTCACCATCTCTGTGTTAATGTGGCAGCACTCTAAAACATCCCAGGATCGTAGATCCCAGCTAACGTACTGCTGCAGTTCCACCACTGGCTTATGCCCAGATGCCCCTTCCTTCTGAAAGACCTCAAGTTTCTATTGTAATGCCTTTCTGCACAAACCTTCCACCAAAGCATGACTTGTCTGTGAACTGAGGTCAAGCTGGTTCCTACTAAAGCATGATACCCTCTATGGAGACTCTTCACATGCTCTCCGAGGAGTTCTCCGGTATAAGCATTTGCCACAGGCAGTTCAAGAGGAAGGTACCATTCCTGTGTTGCCAGGGTTATTAGCACTGACAACACAACCCTTAAGCACACACACTGTTTTCCTTACTGCCAAGTCAAAATAAGAGAGAATGCTTGGAATTGGCGGGGAATTTGATCAAGCAAATGCTTTTTACATTTCCCTGGTCTTCTCTCCCCAAGTGACCTCACAAAGTACATAGGAAATGCAGCCTGTCCCAGTCCCATTGCCCTTCCCTTTCCAATTCCCTCCTTGCCTGCCTCACCGTCAAGGTTTCCTCCAGCCCTTTTGCTTCTTCTCCTGCCTGTCTCTCCCATGAGGCTGGTGCACTGGCTTCCTAATCCACTGCCACAGCTCTGGCAAGTGCTCATCCTGCTCTGCTCTCAAACCATTTGTTCCATTTCTCCAAAGTCTACCCCAAATCCTTCTACGTGAAAGGGCAGCTTCCTTTATATCCACAGTCTTGCCTGAGTGTCAAGTCTTTGTCTGCCCCAGGCCACCCACTGTCTGATAAAGTACCATCTTCTCTTGCAGTGATGAAGTTCTCTTCCAGACCTCACCTTTGCCAGCACTGTGGGAGCATTATACATGTATTTGCTGGTTTGTTGCTACATCCTGCAGCTCACGTAGTCCCTACAGGGTGTGCCTTCTATGTGTGTTGGGTGGGGGACAGTCTACCTTCCAACGCACGTTGCAAATGTCTAAAAGAGGGATCCTGATGGTGCTTCTTCATAGGTGGACACCATCTCCCTCTGGAGGCCTTCACAGGCTGTTCCACTGCCTAGATCTATAGCCAAGGCAGTTGCTTTACATCAGCTCCATAGCATCATAAAGATGTGAGTTTAGGTTAAAGATAGCCCTTGTCCTCAGGACAAAGTTAGCACTTCACACGAGGTCAGCAATCTTCTTCTACATATTCACAGAAGCCAAAACAAGTTTATTAAAAGCCGCAGTGGAAGAACCCTCTCCTCCCCTAAGTTTGAGAGACACCAGGGAAAATCTAGCAGTCGCCACAGCACATCAGTGCTCTTTCCTGGAACTACTGTTTCAGCTCCTTCCTTCTCCAAGAGGTTTTTCTGCTGCTCTGATTCATTGGCAGTCAATAGCTTTACTACATGGGTCAATGCCCCAGATCAGTGGGTCGGGCTGGGAGATCACCTCTGGAAGTCAGGGGGTGTTATTCCATGACAGAGCTGTCCAGGACTCTCTACAAGCACACCAGGAATGAGTGTTTAAGGGTAATTTCTCATACAGACACCTATGAGCACAAGGGTAGATCAAGACTATCATAGTGTCACAGGTAACAAAGTTTGACCCTCAGCAGCCAGAAGGTGGTCAGGGATGCAGTGTGAAGGAGGAAGGCTTTCCACTCTGTGATCATTCCCTGAGTCTCCCTTGTGCTGCCAATCCAGCAGATGTTCCTGCCTGGACCTCCTTGGAGGCTGTGTAAGATTTCTGTTGGTTCCTCTTGTGCCCCCTGTTTTCAGAGGGGTCAGCACATCCCACTTGCATGGAAATACTACAACCTGGGAGAAATAACACAAATTCCCCTTGCAGTGCCCTGCAGGTTGCCTGATTTATGCTAGGGCTCCATTTTGCATCAGCCAGATCATGCCAGAGGGGCAGTCTGAGGTCCAGCCACAAGCTGAAGAGTCCACTGCCTGAAGTGAGGGTCTGTGTACCAGGACTGGGGCATCTGCTCATAAGTGACTGGAGGAAGAACTCTTCTTTTCTAAAAGTCCCTTTGGGGAAGCATTGCTGTGCCTCTTAGACCACACAGCAAAGCTGACCTATGATGGGAAAAGGTATTCACAGATTCCACTGATCCCAAACAACCCAAAGTGGGACTTCTTTCAGAGGCCCTACAAACAACCAAGTGTCTTCCTCTGATAGACCTACAGAGCTAATGATGGGCAACCTCTGCAGCAATACAGGGCAAACAAGTGACCTGGATCTACATAATCTAGTTAGTAATTAATGCAATAAAAGGACCATGCTCATGCTGTGCAAGCCAAACCCAGAACCTTTCTTTTCTCTGGCTGAGATACAGACAGGGTGAATGCAATGAGACAGTCCCCAGCTCCAGCACACTCCAGAGCCCCTTGGACAGATCTGGTCATCTTCAATCTGCTGCTGTCTCTGCTTGATGGTTTCAAGCTCCCTGTCCTAAAGCTATCCCAAAAGTCTCCTCCCAGATCCCACAGCAACAACTGTGTTCTGATGGCATTAGCAGGAGACCATGCATGAGGTGAGCCTGTGAAGGCATCAGCACCCACTGCCACCCCAGCAGCTCCACGCACTGCAGGGTGGTGGGTCTCTATTCAGAGTAAAGGCATGGAAAAGGATAGGGGCAAATCCTGCCACCAGTGATGCCGTATGAAGCCAAAAAAAAAGCTTTTCAGGTCGAGAGCAATTACTGCTGTCATGGCATCAGGACCAAGAGCAGAACTGCATCCAGGCAAGTGAAGAGGTAAACTGACAGACTCCTCCAGGACTGGTCCAGCTTGTAGCCTCTCTTAGCACTGATAAAACACAAAGTCTGAGAGAGTTGCCTCTCTCTCCAAATGCACTGCCAGATAAACCATAGATAAGCAACAGCCAGGGATAATCCCTCTCTGATACCATGACAGAGAAAGAAATACCACTGTGCTGCATTACCAATCCTTCTGTAACTTTCCAAGGCAGTTCTCGTATTGCCCCAACTCATACTCCCCCTTTACTCAGCAATCAACCTTCACCAGTTAAAGGCAATGTAAACATTTTATCCTGGTAACATCTGAAATATTGCCTTGCTCATTTTGCAAGGAACAGTCAGATCTCCTCTAAGGAACAGCTTGATTTCACTAATAAGATTATCAGCAGAGAGTGAAGGTTTACAGTCCTCATGTCTTTTAACTACAACTCAATGCAGTTACCTCAGAGAGACTGTAACTTATATCTAATCTCTGAGAGATGGGCTTTCCCAAGGAACAGTCCCTGTGATCCTCCAAAATCATGGCTTTTGATATTTATCCCAGGAAGAAGCAAGAAACCAACCAACCAAACATCAAAACACAACACATCAGACCCCCCCCCCCCCCCCCCCCCAACCCC
>NDXB01003479.1:51267-85050 GCA_002631895.1 Agapornis roseicollis | reverse complement strand
AACACACACCCCCCCCACCGCCCCCCCCCCCCCCCCGAGAATTAGTACAAACCCCCTACAATTACCGTATCACCCTGACAGGAACCAAGTGCTGCTGGTTTTTGAGAGTACATTGCCCTGAATTCTTGAGGCTTTGGGTATTTAAAAAGCAAAATAAAATAAATAAATAAAAATAGAGAAGATCAAAAGCAGACCTATAGCAGCATGAAATATGAATGAGATGCAGAGATTTGCACACTTGCCTAGCAAATGCTCCCTATCATTTGCACCCTCATGCAACCCACAAGTACTTTCCTGTTGGCTTTCTGGCTTCTCTCTTCTTCCTTTAAGTAAAATGTATTAAAAAATGGGAAGTACCTTTTCCTGGTTCAGGTTCTTTTTCCCCTTTTTTCCCTTCTTTGTTCTTTTTGCTCTTTCCTTTCCCTTTTTTCTTGCTCTCGGACATTCTGCACAAGTGTTTACAGTCTCAGGAAAAGACAGTCCACACCAGATCTATATGCCCCACGACTGCTACTCCAAATGTTACTTGCCAGCTGCAACTTCCGACTGTTCTTATATTGTTTCTGACACAGACAACACCCACCACTGGGTGGAGAAGCAAAACTTTAACCATTTGCTCCCTGCTCCCAGTTGTCTGAAAAGAGGCACTGGGTTACAGTGGGAGGACAAGCTGAGCAGTGCTACAGGGTGGGAGTAGCTCTCCCAAGAGTGTCTTGGACACATGAAGGCTAGGGATGGTTTTCCACTTGCTGATTCTGTCTCTGGCTGCAAGTAAGCTCTGCACTTCTGGAGCATCACAGAAATACGTGTTTGGGGGAACTGCTGAGGCTCAGATCTCAGTGATACGTGGGAAACAGTGGAGTCAGAGAAAAACCTAGAGGCTTGCAACCCATTCTTCCTCTGCTTTGATGCTGCAGAGGGATTAAGTTGGCCTTTCTTCTCATGCTGTTGTTCCCACCATAAATAAGAGTGACTTCACCTGCCCTTGCACCCAGCTCTTTGCTGTCTCAGGAGGTCTTTCCAAAAGCTGGGAATAGCTGGAGAGCCCTTACCTGCAGTTCTTGTATCTGTCCTCCATCTCTGGGAGCTCTAGATGGTTGATTAAGCCCATGTCTCATCTGCTTGGGGGTTAACAAGGCCCTTTTCCACAGGTCCAACATGTGACGAGTGACTCAGCCCAATCTCCTTCTGTAGGGCAATCCATGCCCAAAGTTCATCAGGATCCCCAGCTGGAAAGACCCAGAGTACTGCCAAATCGTTCCCAGATGCAGCTAAGGGCTTCAGAGGCCCAAAGGGGCCATAAGCCATAGGGCACTGGCTAGCACATTCGATCCACTTATCCATGAATCAAATCCAAGTCCACGACCATGAGTAAAGCACATCCTCCAGAGCAGCTCTCCCGCCTGCTGTACGGACATCCAGAAATGAACGAGCTATCAGCCCCCTTGGGATCTTCTCCCAGTGGTTAATCACCCTCATTGTTAAAAATGCCTGCCTGCTCTGAAGTAGAGTCTCTGGCTTCACTGTCCAGCCATTGTTTCTAACTCTTGTTTTCTCCCCTAGATGAAAAAGCCCTTCAGCAACTGGTATTTTCTGCCATGGAAGTACTTACGCGCTGTAATCAAGTTATCCCTCAACCTTTTTTCTTTTTTGATAAGCTAAACAGATGAAGCTTTTTTCTGCTTCTTGCTGGATAGCATTTTCTCTGGCTCAGGGATCCTGTCTGTGGCTATCCCATTTTGCAATATCTTACTTAAGCTAGGAATACAAAACCCAGGCAGTATTCCATTGTCTTTGCATACAGAGGCAAATACAGAAGCAAAATTTCTACTGCCACCCATTCCCAGCCTTTTAACCCCCAAGAGTGACATTCGGACACTGGGCTTCATGAGGAAAATCTGTCCTTTTGTGTTGCTACTGCAGCTTATATCAAGTCCCTGCTTTGCCAGACATAATCCCGTGCTCTCTAACTAGCAAGAATTTCTTGCTCCTTCACAGTACCACTCTGTGGTGAAGCTTCATTTTGTTTTAAAAGAGCCATAATGCCAAGCCACTCAGATTACCCTCTCCAGATTCTTTCTTCCCACTGATGCTTAAAGCTCCATCAGTCTCTGTGTCACCTTGTTAATTTTATGAGCATGTTCATGCACCTCCAGGTTTCTGGTGACAACAGTCTCACTAGAGACGACTGCCTGCCTGCCAGCAATGACTTCTTGGTATGTGCTACTCACTCACTTCTTTGCCTGTATATGAGGTACACCGGAGAGCTTACAACAGTTATTTTCCAGTTTAAGGGCAGTTCCAGAGGACATCAGCACACTGCATAACTTGTATATAGCCTTACAAAAGCCTAGGAGGCACGCACTGGAGAGCACTTAAGCAAATTTGCTTTCAGTTATAAGATAAAAGTTACCAAGCCTGCTGATTTGGAGTTTGAGCCTAATATACATTGCTTTAGTACCCTCTGTGGACAGTACTAGCCCATCACTCTGTTTCTTTTCCAAATGCACGATAATAGCAATTACTGACAATTAGGTGCTTTCTAAGTCATTATGAACGACAATTTCCATATGGTTATTTCACTACTTGGCTGATAACCATAGTTCTTTTTGCTAGTATCTTTCTAGAGTCTCTTAATTCTGTATTTAAGCTGTACTTGATAGGTAATTTCCCTCCAGATGTCTTCAGCTTGTTGTCTACACACCATTACTCCAGATGCACATGGGTTGCTACCTATTTTTCTCCTTTCTAAATCTGTTAACCTTATTATTGCTTCCAGTTGTTGCTTTCATTACTACCAAGCTACGATGAATATTAGCTAGACCTTGGCCTCTTTCTTGAGTGAAATCTCAACTTTCTTGGCCTCTGCTCAAAGAGCTCCCGGTTCTTACTCATTTTCCTGTGAATACTTTAACACCCAATCAACTTCATTCAGTTCTCCTCAGCCTTGGGAAATCAGTTCCTTTGAATCCTCAGGAGTGTCTTATTTATGATTAGGACTCTCATCTGCTAGCCCATATGAGCGAACGAAAACTCATCATGGTCACTAGCCCCATGTCAACCACCAGTGATTAATTCAGCCATCCAAATCAATAATGAGGCCTGAACGGAGTTCTCTTGCTTTAGTATGATAACTTAATGTTAAATCTACAGAGTTTTGAGGGCCTTTGATGTTTTACTGCCAGCCATAGCTCCCTTGCCAGCACATGTCTCCCAAATGGATGTGTCATGAAAAACACATTTCTCTCCCTCCTTTCTCTTCTTTTGTAATTTTATTTTCATCTTGAAATACCTCTGTCATGGGTATCTTCATATGAAGGCTGCAGTGTTTTGCTCCCCCCCACCCCATTTCTGAACTATAGCTCTTCCTCCATTCCAGCAAATCAGTGCCTTTGTTACTGTTAAAGACACAAAGTTTGTGTTTTCTTGGGATTGCCTTTCTAAAGTGCTTGGCTTTAGTGCAGATTTGTTAGAGTTAACAAGCGCACCTCAGATGCTGCCCTACCTTTTTTCCCCACTGAGGAATAACCAAGATTCCCTACCGCTGAACAGCGCTCAGAGGGTGAAGCTCTGCACAGCAAAGCACAGCCCAGCATCACAAAACGAAAATTACCAAGTCAAAGCAGCAAAAGTGCAGCGTCTGACTCTGCCACACTGTCCTAACCAGCCTGGAGCATGTGATGGGAAGAAACAGCACCAGCAACACAGGATGCGTGTATTTCTGTACCTTGGCAGCAATCACAGTCTCACCTGTGGCACATGAAGATTATTATACACAAATTACTTTTGCCTTGGCAGGTGTACATCTCATACATCTTGATATCTTTTCCAACTGGCTGCCCCTTGTCCAGGGCAGGGATCCACCCCTCTAGATCCAGCTTTAGCATCACAGATGTTTGGAATATGCTCTTTCCTGAACAATCCTGACACGCAAACACAGGAGCTAATAATGCGGATATAGTAAAACCTACCAATGGGAAGGATATTCCAGTTTGGGGTCCCAGGCGCCTCATCTGGTGGGACATGTATTTTAAAGGCTGTGCTTTCACAAGTCACTTCATACTTCATTCTGAAATAGTTTTTAATGCTCATTGCTTTAAACAGTCTCATAGAGAGTTATAGCCTAAAACAATTCCAACCTGTGGTTTTTTCTATTCTTACAATTCCTTCCAATTCTATCCTTACAATTAATGCAGCTTTAAGCTTAAAGAAAAGGAGGCATGTAATTATTTAAGAGATTGAGCCATACCATAAGCACAGCTAATTCTTGCATAAAACCCAGCACACTGATTTTACAACACCCTGAGAGCAGCAGGGCGAGTTTACCAGGCAGTGTCCTTACCCATTGTTAGGATTTGCCTATATGCCAACCTAACAAGTTGGGCTCCTTAATAATCAATGCCCAGGAGGTCAGAACCAAGATCAGGTGAAGGAGAACCTCCCTACCTCTTCCCCCACACAGTATCCATTGCAGTCAGCGGCTGTAAAATTACTTCTTCAAACAAAAATCCCAGGTCGGCTCGGTAGAAAACGGAGTCCGCAGCTAAGAGTCACACTGCTGCATTGCATCCTGGCTTCTCATCTGGGAGGATAGAAGGCACCACTCCCATGCAGAAGAGCAGTGCACTCGCAGGGTAGCTTGCAGCGGCAAGGTCTGCGTCTGGAAAGGAATTATTAATACAACATCCCCCAGCCTGATGGAGATTAAAAGCCAGCGCTGACCTATGAGTGCTACTTGATATCCGCTGAAACCCAGACGGCGAGCCCACTCCAGCTCCTCCAGCCTCCAAATTTCAGAAGCAGAGGCAGGCGCGCATGCTCCGCGAGCTTCCGAGGCTGTATTTATGGCAGCAATCTTAGGAGCACAATGGCCCATTTTAAATTGTGGTGTTTTCAAAAGCTCATGATACTGGCTTAACTCTGCTCTCACTGCCATCACCAGGAGGTGGCCATCAGCTTCTGGGGAACCTCTGTGCCACATTACACGGTCTGTCCTAGAACTGTCAAGCTCCTCTTTAACAGCGGAGTCGACCCAAAACTGGTGGCAGCAAGAAATACTTGCACGTTATTTCTAGAGAGGTAGAATAAAAGACAACACAGCAGGACTGCACCTGTCAGCACCCCTTTGGCTTATCAAGGCAATCCACTAGGCACCGTTTCTCCATGACCCTGCTCCTACAGAACACTGTGGATTTGACAGGAAGACTACAGCATTGTGAAAGCAGCAAAGCTCAGGCTTCTGACCCACCACAAGCTGGAGATACACAGAATCCTACCAGCAGGTTCTCTGAAGCAAAACTACTGTAAAGCAGCCTTCCTGTCACTGCTGTTCAGACAGCCCCTTCATAGCCAGGGTAAAAAACAGGTCCTCAGTGTTACCTCCTCACAACAAGCATTTGTGCCAGAAGAAATGATGCTGGCACTTGCTGGATCATCAGCTCAACAACAGGTTTGTCTGCTGGAACTGGAGAGCTAGGAAAGGTATTTTTAAACAGAAAACACCATCCTTCTTTTGCACCTTTTCCATTCCTTTTGTTGGAAAACAGAAAACCCACAAAACCACAAAAATACAGCTATTTATTTGTCCAGTAAGGTCCTGGATAAGCTCCATCCGACCATCACCTGATGTTCTTCTGTTGCACACATGGCATGTTGCCATGCTCATGTTTCACATCTGCACTCTCCCAAGTCCAGCCTTATCTCCCACTGCACTTCAAACACAGCTCTGAAACAGGACAGGTTTTGTGGATGATTGATAGACACCTGAGCCCACCAGCCCCAGTAGGATATTTCACATTGCAACTTCTTTTCCTTTTCATCCTTATGGAATGAAATCCTCACCTTGACACGATTCATCACATAGCTGTTATGTCCAATAACCATATACATTTTTGCTTACAGAAGTGAGCTTATGTTATCAACTCTCATTGAAACCCAGCTAGATTAGCTTCTGAAAGCAGGGAGGAAGCCACCACTGATTTGCCTCCTGAAGACAGTCTCTGCACTCCTGACACATTCCCCAAGCCCATCTCTTGGACTCTGATGACAGCAGAGGTACTGTCAGCTTTGATAAACCACAGCCCTTGTTTGCAACTGCACTATGGGGGTCCAAAGTGGGGCTAGACAAGGCTCCATTGCTGAGAAGAGGGATGCTATGGGATATCTCTGTGGGTGCTTCACACTGGTGCTCTTTGGTGTTTGGGTGCCCTCACACAGCAGGTACATCAGCCACCTCGTGACCATGGGTGCTCCTGGCCTAATACAGCCATGACAGTGCTGAGGTTGGACACAGGTTTCCTCCTCGCTTTGGAAGCGGCAGCACTGAGGGCTTTTGTGTGACAGGCTGATGGGCTTTCAGTGAGTGGCTTTACATCATAGAATCGTTAGGGTTGGAAAGGACCTTAAGATCATATAGTTACAACCCCCCTGCCATAAGCAGGGACACCTCACACTAAACCATGTCATATCACAGACTTCCCCTTTGCTTCTTGCAAATTGAGCCTCTGAGGCTTGTCAGAGTCAACCCTGCTGTGAACCAGCCCAAACTCAGTAACTGGGCTCAGACAGCTCCAAGTAATTGTCATGTCCATGTCTACAGATGCCCTGATACTTGAAAAGCAGAATCAGCTCCGTGCTGAGCCAGCTGCCCTCAGAGTCTCTGAAACCCTCCTGGACACTTTCCATACCAGCTAGAGACATCTGCCATTCCCTTCAAAACCTCCTCTTTATTTCCATTCCCTCCTCCTGCAATCAACAGCACTTTCCACGTGAAACCAAGGAACAGAGCATCCTCCATTCACATGCTAAGCCTTTCAAGTACGTCTGGCCAGAAAAGGCCAGGAAGATTTGTGGAAAATTCCATGAATTCTTATGGTTTCTTTTCTCTAGATGCAACTCTGCTGAAGTGCTGAAGGCCCCAGCAGGTTAGAGCCTCCTACAAAGAAATCAGAAGGCTGCTTTTAGGAATGTTTATATTGAAGTGATAGCACGAAGTCTCTACCCCTCGGTCCTTCACCTGCACACAAGGTCAGTTTGTGCTGGAGGAGTGGAAGCGGAGGCAGAGCCTGTGCCTAGGTGGACCCTGTAATGAGAGGCACTCTAACACCTCAGTTGTTTATCTGAGTGGATCTAAGACTGATCCTCAGCTAAGCACTGTGCCAGACCCATGCACAGCCTAGGGAATTCTATAGGAAGTACTGCTTACATGTGATCACTCTAACTTGTACTTGCCCTGATTCATCATTACCCCTCCCTCTCACAAGACCCATATGTCCATTAGCTCCTCAGATCTATAGCCTAAAGGCTGCTGCCTAGACACAGGTGCTGTTTTACTAAGATGATATGCATTCAAAGCCACAGACATGTGGCCAAGGACAGAAAAGGCACATTTGATATGTTAGTTCCCTCATTCAGAAGAGAACTTGGACAGAGGAAAGGCTGGACAGGAGAAACTGAGACCACCTGGAGCAAGAATACTCAGAAGCTGCTCTTGTAGTTTCTAGAGATCTGATCCTGGGTGAGAGGCTGCATGTAGGGCATCTCAGATGTGTGAGAGCTCACAAGGCTCCCTGAAGCAAGGGGATTCTAAAGCTCATGTCACCATGGATTCAGCTTACCTCTGGTTCTGTGCAAGCACCAATGAGTGCAGGTGAAAGGTCCTATCAGTGATATACCCACTGGATCTCACTGCTTGGAAAGGCTCCGCAAGGATATCAACTGGAACACCAAACCTCTGCCTTACAGAAATGTTTAAAAAAGCACTTAGAGGTTATATCTCTACCTAAATGAAAGGGTTCTTCCCCAGAAACCTCTTCTGGAACCTTAAAACATTAAGAAGAGTAGATACAGCATTGCTGATTGCAATGCTGTGGGTGGAGAGTGCAATCAGATGGACAAGTACATTATGCAGGGCAGGTGATGTTCTGTGTTTTATTTGCCTGGTTAAAATATGCCTGAAGCAACAGAGTAATTGGATCTGCTGCATTTGATTCAATGGGGCAGATGCTGCGGGTTAACCCAGGTGGGCAGCAAAGGACCACACAGCCACTTGCTCATTCCATCTCACCCCCAGTGGGATGGGGAAAGAGGAAAGGAAGAATAAAAGCAAGAAAAACTGGGGGTCAGGGTGAAGATGAGAAAATATTGACTGCTTTCTAATTGAAGGATGAATACAAGAAGAGACCAAGCAAAATACCGATGCAAAGGCAATCAGTCATCACTTCCCATGAGTGGACTGACGGCCACCCAACTCCTAAGCAAAAGATGGATAACCCTTTCATTGCTGAGCATGATGTTATATGGTATGGAATATCAACTTGTTCAGGTCATCTGCCTGGTTGTGTCTCCTCTCAACCTATTGCACGCACTCCCAGTCTATTTGCTGGAGGGCCAGAGTGAGAAACAGAGGTGGCTTTGATGCTCTACAAACACTGATTAGCAAGACTTAGAACATTAGTGTGTTATCAGTATTGTTTTGGTCAAAACACCAAAATGCAACACCATATGCGCTGCTATAAAGAAAATCAACTCTTTCCTAGCCAGAAAAGAATCAAAGAGCCCGTTCAGGGAGGGTATTGGTTTTCATGTCACCTCCCCATGCCAGTGCAACTCTTGGGATCATGATCCCGCTGGGCAGGGTCTGCTGGCACTGACACCACAGCCATCTGCACTGTTACAGGCTTTAGGGACAGCAACGGAGCCAGGCCACAGCTGTCAGCTCTGCTCCTCTGCTGCAGGGAGAAGATGGGCCACTGAAGCATCTGCTGCTATCTTGGAACATGGGAGAAAAGAAATAGGGAGCTCAGGAAGCCCTGAGAATAGTTCCATACTCTCCCTATACAGGGACCCAAGCAGACAGGTGATGGCCAGAAAAGAGGCTGCAGAGGTGATTCCTCCAGGATGTGTGGGAAAGAATGTGGATGGGGGAGGGGGGGCTGTCCCTGGTGATTCCCAGGAATAACTCAGCATGAAAAGACCTGAATTGACAACACTGGGTACTCAACCAGGTAAGATCAGCCTGCATGGCTTTTAGGCTGCCCTCTGTCCCACAGGGACATGGGGGAGCTAATCTGTGCCTTGCTCTACATTGCCTTAGGATCAAGGCTATGCAATGAGCATTTTTTTTGCATAACTTCTTTAATCCAGAGACGGAAGAGCCTGGGGGAATGGCTTGCCCCTTCTTAGCAGGAAAGCAGCCGCAGCAGCAAAACCATGTTATTATTTTTGTCCTCACAAACAGGCTGCCACTTGCGCAGGTGTCAGGGCACAAACCACAAGAGCAGCCATCTCCAGATGCCAATTCACTCCCTCTTCTTACAGCCACTCCATTTGGCTTCTCCAGGCTCACGGAAAGCTTCCTGCCATTCACCCTCCAGCCCATGCTCTTCAAGGAGTCACTGCTGCTTCACCTCTGCCTTGTTCACTAATGCACAGTCGAGGCCACAGCTCAGTATCTCTTGGTACCAAGGAGGTATCACCTACAGCCATCTCTTCCTGCAGGTGCCTGAGAGTGGAGAGCTCAGCACCACTTCGTATTACAGCCTGTGTCAAAGTTGTTACCTGCTCATGCAGCCAGGGCTGTCTCAGAACTGCTGCTTCCCAAACAGCTCCTCCTCATTACATAATTCTGCCTGTGATTGTTCTTGCCCAAAGGTATTAGCTGTGTTTCTCACAGATCATAACCATGATTACCCTTTTCTGCTCACTGCCAAAACCCTCCGTGTCGCCTTTTATTCTCTGATCCTTCCTCCCATTTGCATTCTCCCTTTCAAGAATCCAATGTGGGGGTTTTCCACACTGGATCCCCCGTGTCACAACCACCAATGTTACATGGCACACGGAGTGACTGCATGCCTGAGCAGCATCTCCCCTTCACCCTTGTCTCACCAGTGCTCCTTGCAGCCAGTCCTCCCTCCATCAATCCTTTCCCCATATTGCAAGCTATTCCAGCTAATTGGCACTCCAGTCTCCACCAAGGTCTACGCCACACCACAGCACACTGCGAAGGGTTATCCACTGTCTTCCCCAGTCCACTAATTGTGTAATTATGCAGAAATGGCCTGTCTGGTACAATCTATTTCTCATACTCCCCTGTGGTGCCTGTTGCTTACAATGCTCATTATTCCTCTAAGCATTTGCAGACCTTCACCCTCCATCATATTTCCACAAATTGCAGCTCTATTAACAAGGAAACAATTCCTGAAGTCCTTGCAAACATTGTATTCATTTTCTCAACTGCTCCCTCCTTTCTGGTCAGGAGCACTCTCCTGGGGCTGGCTCAGGCTCCCCTGCTGCCTCAGTTCAGCAAAGGTGCCTTTGCTCTTGACACTCTCCCATACAGTGTGCTCAGATCCATGAGGCTTGGACCTCAATGTGTAAAGGGAACTGTGCAGTCCCATGCTGACTGCCTGCAGGGTCTACACATCTTGCCCTCTACGATGAGCATGTACTGCTGTCTCCTTGCTACTCAGTCCATCCTGCAAGGAGGAGATAAGCAGGCTTTTTGTGTCACGCAGGATTTCTGCCTGGTCCCAAGCTCATCTGTCAGTAAAACTAAGCACCAACTAAGGCCTGTTCTTCAGACTCTGTTTCCTGCCACAAGCATGCAGGAGGTCTGAGTTCGGGACACCCCCACTTCAGAGGGAAGGAACCCACACACCTTAGGGTGCAACCACCATCTTCTAGCTTTCATATGCCTGATGTGGCTACTTGCAAGCCTGGATAAGCTTGGCACCAGACCTCCTCAGTCTGGACTTCCTGAGCTAGAGGAAGGCTAATGGCCATAGGTCAACTGGCAGTTGAAGCAACATTTAGGATGGGCAAAAGGATGCTTGGGCTTGGTGATAAGAGTTGGGTTGGTCTTTAATTTTGGTCCATTGCTCAGCTTCCTTTCCTGGCTTATCCCAGCCCCTGACTGTCCTCTCTGCCCTTTCCCAGCATCAGATTCTCAGTTTCTGTTCAACTTGCTGGTGCTTCTCCCTTGCATTTTCCTCCCCAGCTCCAAGCAGCCAGCTTGGTCCTATGACACCCATATCCTGAGCACACACTGAGGCTGAAGCACGGAACAGGTCTGATGAGACTGACACATCCACACAGTTAGGAACTGATGCACCCTTTTGGAAGAGCTTGTGAGGGCTGGGCAAGGCAGGGCCAACACACTCCTGCCAGGAGCACATCTACACCATGGACCTTGTCTGCCAGTAGGACTCATAGTGCAGAAGTTGCCACAGCAATACCTAAGTTACCTCTAGGCACCTGTGGTCCTGTCATAGACCCTTGGCAAGCCACAGCCAGAAGATGTCAAGTGACACCCCGACACACAGAGATAGAACCAGGTGAACCTGCAGCTGCTCCACTCCATTTCACATCCCTCACCCATCATGCCCCAGATGCCTCTATTTCTTCTGCACCACATGACCTCCCTTTCCTTGGAGGGTCCTGGGAGCAAACCTACAGGCAAAGTTGTTGTATCCTGTGCATCACACAAGTGGATTAGCAGAGCACAGCAATACCGGGATGGTCATGTAACAGACAGGCTCTAATGATCCTAGGTGGTCATTAGGTACGTACATAATACATCTTTGATCTCTTCCTCTCTGTCAGACACAGTGCCTATGTGTCCTGTGCTTTTCACCCCAGAGTTAGGCAGCAGACCATGCAGGCCAGAGCTCATGGCAATAGTCCCATGTCTTGCCTTTATCTGCAACCACCCAAAGAAAGGGCTCAGAGGAGACCTAAGGGATGTTTCTACAAGAGTAAATTGGAGTTTACTGGAGAGCTGGATGCTCTGGGCAGTCTGACTATCAGTGACATTCAGAGGAAGCTTATGTCAGGCTTCATTTCCATTCTGAATTTCCAGTACAGTTTTTGGTTTATTTGACTTGTGCCACAGACACAGCACAACAGGAAAAGAACTGCTACAACTGTTGATCATGACAATAGACCAAGTGTGTTACTAAGCCTCACACAGGGTTATCTCTGTCATAGTAATCCACAGGAGAATTTAAATTTCCCTATAAAATTTAATTCTAACCATCCTTCTCCTAGATATTGCTGAAAGGGGGTCTCCCATGAGAGGCCTGGTGCTCTCTGCTTTCATTAAGTCTAGACATTTCATAAAGCAGTCTCTCCTTTTACTGTTCTGGCTTCCTCACTGCAAGCCAAAGGTTGACAAGACTTCACAAAAAGAGAAGAGGAGAATACATGAAAAAAAACCCCACTTTGACACCATTTGGTCAGCTCAGTTGTAGATCTCAGCAGAGAGTTAATGGAGGAGCATGAACATGCTGCTCAGTCAGACAAGACTCCTCCGTCCTCTTTTAATGACAAACCAACTGCTTTTGTAACTACCCCCTGAAGATATTAAAGCTGAGGAAAATCCTTCTCATAGCAAACCACAAGAAGAGAAGAGATTTTTTTCTGGAATGCTGTGTTAATTAACAGGATGAACTTCTTAGATCTAAGTCTGAAGGCTGTATCTTAGGCTTCTCAGGCTAGGAGACGACTCACAGATACACCTGGATGAATTATACACTGCAAATAAATCCACTGAAGAACTAGATATCCCTTCCTGTTTGTAAACCGTTTCTTAGATGATCTTACCAGCTAAAGATTACAAATACATTTATAAACATCTGCTGAATAGTTTACAGGAACAAATGTCAGGCTGACGCAGGTCATGCGTTATGATCTGCATTATGTCCACACAGCAATCAAAGTTACAGTTGCTGCAATCACGCACATAAGCCTGTGGGCTTTTATCTGACCAGCACAGGTAAGTGCATCAGTGAAGAGAGAGCTCAGGACAAGCCAGAAGCCAAGTAAACAATACTCATCTGCTTTTGTGCTACCCAGGCTCACACTGACTCCCCTGCAGCTATCATTTTCATGTATATAAACTTGCGTTACAGGGCCTAGTGCTTTGGCATCTCTGCTCTCAAGGTGCCTGTGTGCTAGGCAAAGCAAGGTCACAATTCCCAGCAGTTCCCCTAAACACCAAGCACAGCCCCATTAACGGTAACCTACAGCTGGCAAATGCAATGCTCAAGAAATCAGAGGAGGCACCCTTGAGCCCAGCCAACCTTGTCTGGCCTTTGCCAATGAACTGCCTTAGAGTAAGCCTTTGGTAGCAATGCAGAGAAAACGAGCGGCTTGACAAGTCTGACTGATTTCCAGTGGCCTCGTTCGGTCCCAAGGGAAGTTTCATGATGAAGGCCCTTTGCAATATACCTCCCCCAGCTGAGCTAAAATTGAAGCAAGCTGGAGGGAACCCTAGGGGAAGGGCCAGGGTCTCAAGTGAAAGCCTACGATGCACCACAGGCATGAGTCAAGTGCTCACACACTGGAAAAGTGCTACATAAGGACAAGTGAGGACCTTAAACTGGCACACTGAAGATTCAGAGGGTACACTGCAGTGATTGCACCTTTCTATGGTGTTGAGTGTCCCCTACCCTGATGAAAGAGTCTTCATCTGAGAGTTCTGTTGAATCAGGGAAGTGCACACAGGAATTAGTACCTTCCTCTGTAAAGCAGACATGGCAGAATTTCTGGCTAAATAACAAGTTTTTATCCCATACATTCCCTCCACTTGTGGAGAGAAAATTCTGTCCCTTTCCAACATTCCCGATCAGAGTCTTTGCTTTAGAACTCTGTCTGCAATTCTTTGGTCTAACATAATGAAGTGTTTTTTCTGCCTTCTGTGCCATAATGAAATGATAATGATCTTCTCTGGCAATTATTTGACCCTGAATAATTTGATCCATAAGCAATGGAAATGCTTGTCCCATCTGCCTCTGTTTAGAGCATGGCCAAGATGTTCTGCTTCTCTTTTCGGCTAAGGCATAAAACTTAGAGTGACCCCACCACTCCGTCCTGTCCTTTGGGTTTCCCAAAGGTAAGATGCTAATTTAAAAGGCAAATTCAGTGCAGATGACTGAGTCAGTAATGTCCACAAGCAACCCAAGGCCTCACCATGCTCCAAGACATCAGAGTCCCATGTGTTGCCCTCAGTGGCCCAAACCAGGAAGGAGATTCCCATGGTTCAGAGGCACAAGGTGACAGGACAGAGCTCAGAGCAGTCTCTGTCCGTCTTGACTCTTTCAGTCACATGCATCAAGGTAGATTAGATGGAGCCATACAGACCAGCCCCTGCATCCCTCAGCCATTTGGCATTCCCTTTCCTCAGCACTTCTGCATTCAGAAACATCTGACAAACAATCCAGCTCCCACAGGCCCTGGTCTTGGAGACATCACAAACTCTTCCTGCCTATCTTCCTTCTCAGCCCCAGCATCTGCCTCTGCTTCTGCTTCTCCTGGGACAGGGTGGCTGGGCCACAGCACTCAGACCTGAGAGTACCCTCACAATGCATCCAGGACCCGTGCTTCCCAATTGAATTTTCCTCAGAGGAGATCCTCTGTAGGAATGCTTTGCACTTTCACCTTGAGTCACAACAGCCTTTTCCACCTAAATCCATATAACACACAGGATGGCAGCTGGACACTAGCAGGGAAGTTAAAGGATGATGAGTATCCTTGGGTCAGATAAGCTCAGAGACATGCATTACAAAGTCCATGTTAGCCACTCCAAAGGGCAAGTCAACGCACTTCAGACATCATCTTCAGGACAAACTTGTATCAGTAGGAAGGGCCTAGGACACAACCTTCTTGGATGACATGGCAAAATGAAGTGCCTAACCATAGTCTCTGTGACAGAAGTAGGGTTAGGGGCAGGGTTCTCCACTCACTACGCTTTGCAAGCAATGTTTGCCCACACCTCTACCACAGCAGCCCAGTTCACAATCCAGGGAACCAAGGTGATACTAGGAGAAAAATCCCAAATACGGCATTATCCCACACAAAGTTCAGCAGGTGAAGGGCCACCAGGGCCAGGAGCACTCCTTCACAGGCACGAGGAGCACAAGTCACCTAGCAATCATGTTCACTGGCTCAGGCAGAGTGACTGGAAGTGACGAAAGGAGTAGCAGGGACTTCTGGAATGAGAAAAACTCAGCATTCTTTTGGAGGACAGTGGCAAAGAGATTGAAACCATGCATGTGTTAGCCTAGATGGAGAATTTATGCATGGCATAAGTATTTCTGATTATGCCTGCAGTCCAGTTACAGTATTTTCAGGAGTGGAAGCCAGTCCTGGGTGCCCACACCAGGCATCTGGTCTCCTTCCACCAGCGCTGTGTTTGAACACTCACCCCAATGATGATCCCATCTGAGACTCTTCACAGTAGTTGTGAAGGATGCACAAGCTTAGATTTAAAACTCTCTGTGCCTTCTGGTTGCCCTTCTCCAGAAGGAAAAGCCCTCATCTCTTGGAACTGACAAACTCTCACCCATCTAGAAACACCAGCTGCTTGCCAGCCCTTACAGTGCTTCACATCAGTCCCTTTCTATAGAATAAGGCTGGACAGTGCAGCCTACAGTAGGATTTTATTATTATTATTGCTTCCTATCTGGCTTTTTTTTCCCCTGCCTGAACAGAGACAGTAACAGGTCAGCCTCATGCTGAGAAGCCACATTTCTCGATGGCTCACCTCTGCTGAAGACCTGGTAATGACTTCCGCACATTCTCTGGCTCTAAAGGTTAGGCATAAATCAGTGTCAAAGTCCCAGGATGCATTATTCTTCTAGCTGCTTCTTGGGGAATAACCAATGTTTGATTTCTGAACTGTTACAGATAGCCCAGAAAGCCAGACGTCGTGGCTGACCAGCTGAACTGATCAGCAGTCTACAGTCCTACTGGGAACAAGTTTTGAGAGCTCCACAATTGAAAACCACTTCTCTCAGGCTCTAATTCTGCTAACTGCACTTTCTACCCCATATGTCAAGTTGCCACAATTCACATTTGCCAGCAGCTGTCTGACCCTGCTTGGGTGGCAGCAGGAGCAAAGCAGAGGAAAAGTGGAGCCAAATGTCTAAAGGACCAGAGATGTTCTTGGCAGAGATGGGGAAAGAACATAAGACTGGCAGCTTCAAGCTAGAGAGCTGTGCGCTACACCAAGGTCCCAGATGTGCTCCTTGGACCCTCCCAAAGGGACAAGTAAATTCATGCCCTGAAGGAGCTCTGACAGAGACCATGATCAAGCCCTGATACACAAAGCTCACCAGTACAAGGTGGCTCAGCTTTACCTGGGCAACCAGTGCCATTTGGATAGACCCCAGTACCTGCTGACTGCAGCCTTGCTATGCCAATCTGATATCCCCTACTTGAGGACATCTCTATGGAGTTGCAGACCTTCAACGTCCCTAGCACCAGCCCTGCATGCAGAGCTACTGACAGTCTGCGTGCTCGTGTGTGTTCCTGCCTGGTCCAAGTGGTAAAGCATGAGAAGAAACCTTGGCACTGACCCACAGACATCTGAGCTTAGCAGCAGCATTTGACGACAGATGTGTGTCTTGCAACATCGCTACTGAAGTGTCTTTTCCTTTCAAAGAAGGAATCATTTTCCTTCACGTAATAGTCCAGGCAAATATAATCCTATTAACAGGACTATTAAACTAAACAATACTTGGCACGCCATGACCTAAAGAAACAATCCACCGACACCGGCAGCTTGTAAACAGCCTGTCCCTAAGGCAAAAATGGGCATTTCCTATGCCCAACTGCCCTCTTAGCCAACCCACTCCCACCCTGCTGCTACACCAAACTCTGCAGGACACCCAGCCCTTAAACGTGTGGGAGAGCAGTTAAGTAGGAGTCTGGCATCTTCATAAAAACTGTCTTTCCTGAGACAAGTGAGCCCCTTTCCATCCCACCCTCCCATCCCCTAAATCAACTTTACTGTCTAGCCTAATTAGCATTCACTCAAGTTCACACCAAGACAAGGCCTGGATCTGTGTTGGCATCTCTGCAATGTCTCTAAACTCTTAGGTTTATAGCTCTTTCGCTCTTACATATACCAGAATTTCCAATCCAGTCATGTCCAACTTGAAAGCCTGAGCCCACATCTCTTTCTGGTAGGGCTGCCAATAAAAGCTCCTCCTCTTGATCTGGTCTCTCCACTGAAGTCCTAACTCTTGCTTCACTACCCCAAGGATGCAGCTGGCACTTCTCTGCCCTCATCTGCAGCTCTGACTAGGAATGAGCCTTAACAGTACTACCTTAAGAGGCCAGGTATGCTAGGGTGCACAGGTACTCCATGTTCAGCCCTGGACACCAACTTCATCTCTGTAAGCCTGAAAATAGCTATCATTTCCATGATGCTGCAAGCAGGCAGATGAACAAGGAGAAGAGTTTGGCCTTGGGAGCCATTTAGGGCTGCATGAAATTATGCACTTGCCCACAGATGTCACATCCACCCCATGGGGCACTAAGCTGTGATCAGTAAAGGAGGAACCCACTGAAACTAAACACCGAAGCTGATGACCAAATATCATCTTCTCATTGCTCCTCAGAGCTACCCACACAATAGGACCTCAAATCTACATGCTACATAAACCTGGCACCCTGTTGGGCTCCCCAGGTAGTTCCACGGAGAACAGACACACTTGCCTATCAAAGCATTGCTGGTTTCCTTCTCCTGAAGTGAGCTCAGAACAAGATTGGAGCAATGGCCTTTCTCTGCCTCTCTGCCCACACTTCACTACCTCTCTCAGTATCTACAGAAGCACCCAGACTGCAACTGTACTGGCTGTAAGAAGCTGGCATCTCATTTGTCCTTTCCAGTTCATCCTTCAACCCCTTGTGCTAAGCAGCTGTTTCCATGGGCTGACATCAACTGCAGGCAATCCATTAGCAGAGATCATTTACCATATGGGTGAGGGATGTTTTATCAGCATCGCAAGCACTGTGTCCAGTTCCACAGAAAGAAGCAGAGGTGTTAATCCACATGTCAGCCTTGTCTACACTCCGTGTTAGATTTGGGCTTTCCAAAAAGATTACCATCCTACTGCTCTG
This sequence comes from Agapornis roseicollis, assembly GCA_002631895.1. Taxonomy (NCBI): domain Eukaryota; kingdom Metazoa; phylum Chordata; class Aves; order Psittaciformes; family Psittacidae; genus Agapornis; species Agapornis roseicollis. Next base: position 67,146 of record NDXB01003479.1, on the reverse strand, counting down.
CTTTGGAAGAGGTCTGCTCCAGCCTCACCAGCTTATGGAAATCAGATTCCCCTTGAAGCTGGGGAAGGACAACCCAAAAATCACTAGTAATTTTTCAGTTCCTTTGTTACGGTATATTACCTTAGGAACCTTTGCAAAATGAGTAATGCAAACAAACCCAGATCAGTTCTCAATGGACTGTGGGGATCTCCAAAGCCTCTCGGCCAAGAAACCCAGACTAGACAAAATGACATATGAAGAAGTATGGTTAAAATTGCTCATGGTCACTTGACTCTTGTACAGCCCAGCTACTTCATTATTTCCCCCCAGCCAATTTGGCTTTCCTTGCTGCTTCGCTCTATGGGAAAGGTTTTGATTGTTGCAGCTTAAGATCTCCTTCATCTGCTTTTATGGGGAAAACGTGATGGAAATTCACCCTTACACCAAATTCCTGCATAATGTGAAGCAATGACAAATGGATCCCAAAGGATTTCTTGATCAGCTGCTTTCTTAATGTTCTCATCTGGACAGGATCTGAGGTAAGACTAAGATGAGCAGACCAGCACTAAAACACTGGAAGGGATCTGATAGGATGAAGATCTACAAATCTGCCCTTATCAGAGAGTACAATCAAATTACAGGAATTAAGTCAGGTAAACAAGTCATCCCAAAACGTGTCACAAGGTGCTTCAGTCCAATGACAAATAGACCAGACATGGCCCCAGCCACTTAAACTGACCACAGCACTTTTCACTCTCCTCCTCCCAGTTGAATTCCCGGAAAAACAGACATTCTGTCTTGTTCAAACAGACAGTATTTATTTTATTCTTACGTAAAAGTGTACAGGTTCTGCAGAGCTAAACATGAGTAAACATTACCTCCTTTCCCCAGAGCTGTACTGCACAGGAGTATCAGAGACAGGAGGACAACCATGGTGCCTGCATTCAACTCCCAGTTCTGCCAGACCTGCCCAAAGAACTTGAAAGTGGTCAAGCATCTTGGGCTTTAGTCTCCATCAGACCAAGCATCTAAAGCCAATTTCACTTTAACATAGATCAACACAACCTGGTTTTCAGAAGTGTTGAACTGCAGTAGGTGTAACCAGCATTTTCAGCATTTGACAGCCAGGCCACTTCAATTTATATAGCTAAATATTAAGATATTGACAATAAACATTCAAATGTTTCATGTGTATGATCATCCAGGATGAGAACAAGACAGCTTTCCTAAGTGGAAAGCTGAGTTCAGCTCTTGGTATCAGTGAATAGAGGACAGAAAGAAGCACAGAGCATTACAAAAGTGAAGAGCAGCAAGTGCATATGCTGGATTCAGGAGGCTGATTTATTTCTCTTTTAGCAAAAGCATTCAGAGACTTACATCTTTGTCTCCTCACAGATGGTGCTAAGCCAGATTGTCCTACTGTAACCATTACTGACTGCATCATTCAATCATCTCCATTAATCCCCATGAGGAGGCATGGGTAATTCTGGAAGGCTAGTGCAAGGCAAACCCCAGTGGGGCTCATTTAGTGCTTTATAAACACTTTTGGAAAGCTGAGTTCCTGCTTTAAGCCTACAAAGCCAAAGATTAGCTCCAGCCAAGATTGAGAGAAAAAACCCTACCTAGTTTTCTGCCAGGAAATGTCATGCAACTTGGTTTCACCTTTCAACCAGCACTTTGGGAGTTGCTGAGATTCACTCGGGATGAGGATCTAAGATCCATCCTTACACAAACCCATCAACCCCAGGAGCAGGGAAAAAACATGAGAAAAAGTGAAAATTGCAAATCACACCACAATTCCTTGCTGCAACACCAGTTGCAGGATGCTAGAAGGATAAGCATGAAGAACAGTGATCCCAGGAAAGGTTATGAAATAAAGACCAATAAAGAGTGCATCTAATTGCTCCCCAGTGCAGACCAACCCTGAAAGAGAGTGATCTCTTCCAGAGCATCTTCCTAGAGGTTATGCGCTTGTTCTCTAAGCAGTTACTTGGGAAAAGGGTGGGAAGTACATAAGGACTTGAATATGTTATACAAGCCCCTGTGCTAAAAAGGCAAAGCCTTTCTGCCACTGTCTCACCACCCTGCATAAAGCCAAGGGCTGCAGAGCTCCCCACCTGGCAGACGAAGGGCAGAAGGACTGTTTGAATTGATGATATTCAACTGGCACAGGGAATGAATGCGCCATTCCCTTCCCCAGTCTCGCATGGTTTGCAGCTCTCCAAAACCACTGGGAATTAAGGCCTGTATTATGCCTCATAAGTCTTAAGGGTTTTGTCTCTTTTGGAGCATCTTGCGACCAAGATGATTTTGTTGTGCAAAAAGATGAGAACTTCTAATGAATTTCAGATCCAACAAGCCGTTGCAAAGCTCCCTTTCATTACCCCTGACAATTGGTCAGGTTTAAGTTTAACAATAGCATTATGAAAAGGAAACTATGAAGAAGCCTGGTGTTTTTCCTATCGCATCTCTTCGTGACAGAAAGAAATAACAACAATCAACACAAGTTGAAATACTGCCACGTGGCGTCAGGTTTTGAGGGCTGCACCCACTGAGAACAGACAGTAGGAAACACCTTTTTATCTGCCCTACTATCTGTCTCTACTCACATAGTGTTTAAGGACCTGCTCAGATCCCAGAGCAGCATATGCACCTACGCATTGCAGGGAGAAGATGCCTTTCCTGGACCTCTATTTGACTACAACACAAGATGACTCAGAAATCTGGACTTAAGAAACACATTTGAAGTGAGTTGATCACTGGGGTTGGAAATACACCTGCTGGAAAGAGCTTGGGGACACAGCAGTAATTTCTGGGGAGAGCTATATTGTTATTGGGGTACTGGTTTGTCGTGGGAACATCTAGCTTCAAAGGAGCTTTGATTTCAAATGGGGCTGTTTAGATCCAACATGCTTACAGCACAGACAAGGTAGAAGAAAGATAGACTCAGCCTGTGCTTTGGAGGGGAGGAATGGCAGCAGGGTATGCTTAGTACCAGGTCATCAGTGATATTTCATATGGGATTTGGATACTTGAGTCCTACCAAGTCTTCTGCCCTGATGATGAAAGTGTGTTGTAGACCTGCTGGGACCCACATCCAATAGTGAGAGCATGAGTGCACTGAGTGAAGGTAGAAGGGAAATCAAATGAGGAGTTACAAGGTTTTGGTGAGAGGATCTGTGTTTAACACAGGAGGGAAGCACAATCAGTTTTCAGTCCCCACCAGCTACAGACCCAATCTGGAACTTCATGTAAATCAAATCAAGCTTGGCTTAAAAGTGCTGCCAGTACCTTCTCTCTGTAGGGCAGCCTACAGACTCCACAAAGAAGTCTGGCCACCACAGAGATGCAACCACTAATGAACAGGAGAGTCACTCAGAGCAGCCAGACACTCAGTCACTCAGAGCAACAGCAACACAGGACCTCACACCAGCAGCCCCAGGAAGTTTCCATCCTCAGCACATCATCTAGGCAGCTGTGCCCAAAGCTTTTCTCCAGATGGGGCTGAGTAGGCAATGCTGACTCAGGTGGTCCTGCAGGCTGATTTCTCTAGAGCCTGAAAAGACTATAGGGTGCCTGTCTGAAACACTCTGATTCATGTAGTGAGTTGGAGGTATGACCATCATGTATTGTCTGGGAGGCTGCTTCTCTGAACCTGTGTCACTGGAGGCCTTATTTCCCCAGGCACACAGAGGGAGTTTGTAAATGACAGGGCAAGGAGCAGCTAGAGAGAGTTTGGTGATCAGACCTCCTCCAGAATCATCAACACAGCTCTCTGCAGGTTTATGACCACTCTGCAGTTCAAATGACTGAGAGAAAAACCCCAGCCTGGTCAGCTGAGGCAGGACACAGTTTTTGCTGTGTAAGTGGCAGTGGAATTTCTGGATACCACAACAAGAGGCTCAAGTGATTGGTACAGACAGGAGAGTGGGCAGGCTGGGTGGTCCATGGAGATACATGGGTTTCAGCCTGAAAAAAGACCCTGAGGCCATCCCCTTTCACTAAATGAAACTGAGACACTTTCTTGTTCCAATTAGAACTTCCTAGAGATAGCAAAGGTTCCATCTGCCCTCCTACCAGGTTTTGAAGCTCCCACTCAGTTCAGTAGCCAGCCAAAACATCTTTTCTCCCTCCTGCAGGGGACCACAACTTGGTCCTAACAGGCTCTTCCAGCTAGATGACATTTATGCATGCCCTATGCAGAGGGCAATGCCAGGCTCAAATTCACCCAAACTCACCTAATTTCTTTTTCCACTATTTGCACGACCAAATCCTCTGGAAAGCCGGGACTCATAGTACAACACATACTTTCCAGAGCCAGAGCTGAGCTATCCCCAACCCCTTTGTGCATGCTAACCCTCTAAGCTTGTTTGCAAATAGAGTTCAGATCACACAGGAAAATATAAAAATAGGGTTCCTGTCTGGGATTTTATAAAACCAGTTCTGCACCAGATGAGGTGAGAGAGGGAGACCTAGTCCAGGGCTCTTCCTTAATCTCAATAAGAGAAGCCTAACAGTAAATCCCTTCATTAAACAGCTGTATTAATAAGATAGAATTAAAGAGAAATATTGATAGCAAGCAAATCCCTTCCGATGCTGAGAGCCTTGCATTTGTGCAACATCAGGCAGACCCCAGATGAATTTTCCTACAAGGCTGCACAGATCTTCTCCCTGGAGAAAATCTCCTTTTTGGTCATCTGAGCTATTGTATTCTTACCAAACACCAACTCTATTCACTATGTGGACTATCAAACAGGAAGGACATTCACATAAGAATTTCTTGCTGCACAGTTAAAGGCAAGGCCATGGAGACAGTGTCATTGCGGGTGTTGAGTGAGAGCTGCTACCAGAAGCTGTCCGAATCTGTCCTGCAGCTATGGGATCTGAGCAGCACAGCCTGGAGGCCATAGTGAACACTCAGCACAGCCTAGCACAGCACAGACCTGGGTGTACTCAGGGTCACTTTGATGTGGATCACTGACTTCTCCATGCTCAGTGGCTCCTGATCAGGATCACTGCATTCACCCCTTGACACACATATAGTTTTCCTTTCCAAAGGAATGATAAGTTACAGATTATGTTAATAACATACAGGCTTCCCAAGCCCCAGGTACGAGGCGTAATGGAGCGTATATGGCACGTTCAAGATCACTGATTCCTCCAAGACAATCTCTTCCACAAGGCTTCCAGTGCTAAACCTCAGCATCATCAGCCATGCAGTAGCAGGTCCAGAGGCACTGCTGCTGAGCCCATTTTTATGAGGATTGTGCTGTGATTTATACACTCTTGTGGAATTCCATTTGTCTGTAGTTGACTTTGCCCTCTGCCTAAACATGCCCAGCAGGAGCCAAAGATGCCCACACGATCCTCGCAACGTCACACCTGAGTGACAACAGCTCTGCCCAGCCACCTCCCATCCTGCTTCTGCTTGGCTGGCAGCGGTCAGCAGGTCTTTGACTCAGCACCCAGGTTCATGTGGGCATGTGTGGGCACTAGTTGTGTTTGAGGAGGACACACAGCCTGCAACGTCAAGCCCTGCTCTTTCCCAGCAGGCATCAGCTCCCTCTGGCACAGACCTGTGCTGCCGAGCTGAGCTGGTACCTGTGGCACAGCCTAAACAATGGGATCTCTCTCCACCATCCAAAGCAGAGAGAACCCTCCTAGGGCTTTATTCAACAGAGCTGCTTCAGTGAGAAAGGGGGGGGACACAGAACCAGATACTCAGATTTTGATCTCATTTGTCCAGGTCTAGCCACCATGGCAGCAGCTTCACAAGTACAGAGCACCCAGCAGAGCTTGCAGAGCAGCTCAGCAGCCCCTCTAAATGGGAAGATGCCTGCCTTTCCAACCCAGAGACACAATAGTTGTGCTGCTTGAAGGCTCAGAAGTCTTAACCTAGACTTTTCTTCCTGGAGAAAGCCAGTATCAGTCTTAGACCTGCATGTGAATCCTAAAAATCCTTGGGGTTCTAAGAACCAGAGAGTCTTTTCCAGTGAGGACAATAATATCGTATGGGTTTGCATGCTTGCACAGCTCACAAGTGGGTGACAGCATAAAAGTCATGTTACATTTTAACACTCATACTCAATAAGGAAGAAAAACAATTTTGAACTCATCATTCAAATACACCTGAGTCATCTTCTTCGCATAAAAAACACTTCTAATCCTGACATCCTGGGCAGAGCACTCTGATTCACACGCATGCCATTTGCTGTCACTGAATGTGATCCCTTAGCTCCAGTCCTGCTTAAGGAGCCAAGCTACATTTTGTTCACATTTCACCTCCTTCATCTCCTCACAAGATTTTTCCCAAAAGAGAAGCTGAGCTGCTGCATGCACTGAGAGGCAGAAACTACCTTGGGTAATCTGGGTTGAGATCAGCCACCAAGACATAACTTCATTCAACTGACTGTGGATCAAAGCACACATGACATTTCTCATCACAGCATCTTAGTATCCAGCTGTGGAACTGATGCTCAAAGCATCAAAGCCTTGGTGCTCATCTCAGCTCCTGCTCCTCAGCAATGGAGTGAACCATGCAAAAGGCACAGACACATTTGCGTTCAGTGACTGCTTCTCAGGTCAGCCTCTCTTAAATCAAAGGGGCTTCCCAGAGAGTATCTGCTTCCTATTGGAGTGGGTCCCTTTGCTTTCATTCACAGGAAGCTAACAGCCCTCTGGGCACACTTTATCTGGAAAATGTGCCACTGGGAAAGCACAGAGAATTTTCTTCTGCTGTTTAAGGCAACCAAGCAACGGGAAGCAAGAGGAGAGCAGCAGCGGTGAGCAGATGAGCATCTGAGAACCATCATTTTAATGAAATTCGCAAACAGAGCCTGTGATGTTATTCCTCATGTTCCAGCCAAACAGAATCTAAATGCTTCTGAGCACAATGAACACAAAAGCACCACAGGCCCAAAACCGCACCATCACAGAGACCACAGGCTTGTAAGCAAAGTATTAGAGGATGGGGCTTGGCAGGCAAGCACATTGCAGTCATTTTGGAGTTAATATGGCTATTCTTGGTGCCACCACCAAGAAAATCAGCATGCATGAGTCCAGAACCAGCACAGAGCACTGCAGCCATTGGGGGGTTGCAATGGAGGCAGAAACTTGATACAGAAATCCCCTCCTCCCTCAAAGTGTAGCAAAGAAAACAGGCCTTTCACAGACCCAAGGTTATCAGACTTCACTGCCATAACCCCGAGGTCTCTGTAGCAGTGGCCTCCTGGCCAGAGAGCACCTCGATTTGAAGCCTCTCTGCTGCCTTGGATGGATGCCCTGGTTGCATCCCAGGAGATGTCATGCATACATGCTGCTGGAACCACTTCTGGTAGCAAATGGGAATCCTCCCACATGGCTGCTTAGCCCAGAGCTGCAGCTGACACTCACTCCATGACAAACTGAGTCATTCTGAGTAACCACTACTGATGGCAAATTGACCTCTGGGAGCCACTTCAGCTATGCACAAGGCAAGAAACTGCTTACTGTGAGCCACTGTGGCACAGAGCAGAACCAGATGACTTCTAAGAGCCCCACAAGTGGCACTGCTTGCATGTATAAGCTGAAGGCACTTTCTGATTTGCACTGACAGACATTCACTCGTGTAAAGAATCATTAAATGAGCCAAATACCATCACAGCCCATTTCTTCTCTTTTGTTGCAACCATTCATAATGGGTATGCTTTTACAGAACTCAAGGGGTGATGCTGAAGTCCAGACTCTTTGCTGATACTGAGCTATTGAATAGGTGAAGTCTTCATCACAAGCATCACACGGCCCTAGTGCAATTCAGTCTACAGCCTGGAGCCTTTCCAGAGGTACACAATGCCCTGCAGAGCTGATGTCTTGCTGCAGTCCTGCCCAGAGCTGCTACACAAGGCCACCAAGCAAAGCAGCAGCACCAACCCCAGGTTGCTCTCCCCAGCCCCAGATTGCTCTTCCTAGATCCAGGTACCAACCCCTTCCCTGGCATCCATAACCAGCATCAGTCTCACCCCATGCAGCAAGCACAGCTGTGTGTGTTTAGTTTACCCAGAGTGGCACTAGGGGTGGAACAGTGACCTTTCCCATGGAACTGTATGGGAAACGAAATTCCCTCTTTCAAAACTTTGTCATGTCTCAACTAGCTGCTCTGCAAGTAATTTTTACAAAAGGAGGAGGGAGCTGTCAGCTGAGACCTGTCAGTGACCGAGAGCACAAATCACACCACCTCCCCGAGCCATGGAGACAAAGCAAAGCACTTGGCAAGGCGACTGCTAACCCCACTGCCTTGGTGCCAAGCTACCCAGGCTGCCTCCTCCAGCAGGCTTCTTGGAGCAAGGCAGACTGGAGGAGCTGGCAGCCTCTGTGACAGGCAGCAGGGGAGGGCTGGAAAATCAAAGAAGGGCCATTTCCACACACAGAAACATTCCCGTGCCTTGAAGCAAGCAAGAGCTTGTGCCTAGAAGCGCATGTCCCATCCAGCCTGCCTTGCTGACATTGCAGAGCACATATGTCTTGCTGCTCCCCTACAAGCCACCTTAGCAACACAAATGTCAGTGCTGCTGCATGAACTGCAGCTCCCATCCTGGTGAATGAAGCCACCCAAAGACTAAACCTGGGGGAGGTCTGGCTCCTTTCCCACTCCAGCCAGGGCAACAAGGCTAAAAATCTCTTTGCTTCCATTTTTCAGGCCCCCAGTCACAGAATTTGGCAAAGGTGATGGCTTACAACTGCAAACAACACCGTTAGGAGACACTGAAAGACAAAGAAAGCTTTGACACAGGAGATTTAAAATGAAAGGAGCAGAGACTGTTACCTGCATAGGAGAGGCATGTCTATCTAAGGAAGGGATATCCCAAAGCATCCCATTCAAAAACACGTGTTGAACAGGGTAACAACTTGTTTCTCTGCAGTAAGAGAAATACGTGCAGAGAAAAATCACCACCTCCAGCTCTACCTGAGCTCTGGGCTGTTTGCTCATGGCACGTTGACACTTTCATATCTTAGGGAAATCTGTCACTTCAAAGTCACACTGACATATGAGGAGTGACAGGCAGGAACAGCCTCACATTTGCATACTGCAGCTAAATAAAGCAAGTTGCCAAGATACATTTACTGCTCTGAAGTATGTTGCTGAACATGATCCAGGTGTGCAGAGGTGTTAGACACAAGCAGTCATCATTATCACTATGATGCACTCATTGGTCATTCACACGCCAAAGCCTTTTTCCTCTGCAAGGTTCTCACTGTATTTTGTCCCTCTGCTTCTATCTCAGTTACCTGCATGCAGAGAGCAGAAATGAGATCAATTCCTAGCCCTCAAAGGGCTTAGGACTGGATTTTCCAAATAATCCAATGAAAACACAGCCTCTTGCTTGCTTTAGATCAATGCATTTGTGTGCAGAAAATGAGCAGCTTTACTTAGCCATTAAGACTCCTGCAGAGGCTTGGGAATCTTGTACTAGACTTTTAGAAGCTGACAGCACCAAATTCTGCTGTTTCAAGGGGAGCCCTTTAGCTTAGACCCAGTCTTTTTAACAGCTCTGCTCAGCAGCACTTATTACTTGTTTGTAGCTTCTTCCTTTTTTTAATGGGCTCTTTTGGGAGAGGATTATGAACAAAAGGAATTCCTAAGTAGTTAGAGACCCTCTCTAACAGCTGCCTTGAAAAGCCTGGTCAGTGCTAAATGAGGGTAGATAAAGGTACCAGCAAAACTCTTTCCTTCAGGTCAAGAGCCATACTGACAAGATCCTGCTCCTGCAGTGAGGATGGCAGGATTAACCTGTTACATCTTGTGGCACTGTAATATTAAGGTTCATGTGATGCCCTAGGCACATAATGAGTCAGCTCTGCAACAGATCTCAGCTCTGCTTCGTACACCAGCATCCTCTGATGTAGGCCAAAAATCTGTTCAGCATCTCTGCCCAGGTCCCAGACCCTCCACAGCTGTGAGTCAATCCTGGGGAGAACCACAGTTCTAACCCACACGTAGACTTCTGAGAGCGCTTCAGCCACTTGCTCTGATGGAACAAGGCACTTTGGCACTGCTAAACTTCACATCACTGGGTCGGCAGTGTCAGAATCATGACAGCCAGGACCTCTGCAGCCCAGGCAGGGAACCCATGCAGCTACAGCAGCAAAACAGAACCCTGCATAAAGCCAGTCATCCCAAAGAGAAACCTCTGTTAATGACTACCACTGAAAGAATTAGGCACGGCAGTAAAATCCATCTCAGTGTTACCCCAAGAGTGCTAGTGACTCCCTGATGTGAACAGAGGTCTTCCATGCAGCACCCATGTCAGATTTCAGGTCACTAGGGACATAAGCATGAAGATATTCTAGACTCTAGACAAGTCTAGAGATCTGTGAAGCAAAGTATCTACAGTGATATAAAGGGAAGATTTGATGAAAGCAGCACAGGCCTTGGTGTTTGCCAAAATTAAGGCAAGAGATTATCCAAAGCCTGGATACTTAAATATGGACAGCTTAAACTTGAAATTGGAAAAAAGAGATAGACATTCAGAATTATCAAATGGGAAATGAGTTCTGCTTAGCATCTCTTCCCAAAAGGTCCTCTCAAAACCTTGGCTGTCTTCTATAGCACAACTCACCATGGCAAGGTTTTCCCCCTCTTCCTAGAAGGCTCTTTCCCAGGCCCTTTTCTACCCAGGACTTTGCTTTGTCTTCATACTGTGAAGTCAAGCTCTAAGCTTGCCCCCTTCAGTTCACTCCATTTACTGCCCAGAAACCAAAGAAAACTGCAGGCACATCACTTTCTACACAGCATGAGCTTCCCATCGTCCAGTTGAGGTCTTTTTCCCTGCACACCAGTTTACTTCACAGTATTTTCCAGCATGTCTCCTATCTTTTCCTACTCATGTCTTTCTCTAACAGCCCTCTGAAGTCACCCACAGGGAACTCTAATAAGTGGCTCCACCAGCCAAATTCAGATAACCACCTTGTGGTCCCCATCATTCACTGCAGCTCTTCCACACGTTCTCCACAAAGCCCACATCCTGGGGAGCAAGCCTGAGAAGTGAGCTGGAGCATCACTAGCCCACTTGGGCAAGGATCACTTGAGTGACCACTCAGAACACTTCACACAGCAAAACAAGGGGGGTACCCAGGCTCACCTCCTGGGAGGCAATCAGCAACACAGGCAAAAGCCTTCCTGCCATCTTTCACCTTCTAAGATAGTGTAGGATGCCAAAGGAGTGGTGTTTTCTCTGTACATCCTACAGGTGAGATCTCACAACATGGATCAGATACCATTACAGGAAAGCCAGCATTAAACACTCCTCTGATTTCTGGAAGTTTGCATAGAGTCATTATGATGTTACTTAATACCTTAAGGGGACTAAGAAGAGAAAAATCAGAGTTTTTGCAAATCATAGCATGGCATGGCATTGACTGGAGGCTCTGAAGGCAAAGGCTGTATTTTGTCAAACCAGTCGGATCTGCTGTTAATTATGAGCTTTCCCTGGAGATGATGCACCTCCCTCTATTCATCTCTAGCTTCCTCATCCCAAATTCAGCCAGCACCCTACACCCAAATTATGGTATTCGCTGCAGCAGGAGTAGCTCATAGAGGTGATCCCTCAACTACAGAGCCCACAGGGCACTCACGAACAATGTTTTCTTGGAGAAATGCAAGTTTCTTCCCACACCGCTAGCTACACAGCACACCAAAGTCAGCGCAACAGGAGAAGGAACTCATGCCCAGCCTTACAGAGCTATCCCATCTGCTGGTGTAACCACTGCAACCCTGTGCAGCCAGCTGGAAAATGCACCAACAAGACAGATCTGCAGGCACAAGGAGAGGGATGCTGAGGCAAGGAAGGGAGATGCCATTTAGCTGTTGTTTGGGGCTCTCAGCTGGAATGACAAAGAAATTAGCATGGTCAGCGCAAGCCTGTCAGCCCAGAGCTGGAGCAAAATGAGACAGTGCACCCTTCCACTCCACAGAGCACCTCCCAACTGTGCTGCCTACTTCAGTACTAACCCAGTGTCTATGTGGCCTCTGCACAGCCCATACAAGCTCCATTGCTCTTCCCAGATAAGCTGATGGCTTGGGGAACTGGTTGACAGATCCCCATCCAGACAGTAGAAACCTACACAATTACAACATCTCTCCATGTCTGCTTCCTGAGAGCCTTCACGAGGCTGCAGGGCAGGTAACAGCACCTACCCCATCTTAAAAGACCTGGAAATACCTGCTATCCCTAAAGGAGTTAGTCTTCTGCTTCTTTCTGGTTCTAGACTCAATGGGAGCATCTCCCCTGATGTCTGCATTTTCTATCCAGCTTGGGTAACATTTTAGAGCTAGGCACCTGCATGCACACACTTGCTAGGCAGCCAGGCTTGTGCAGAAGGGGACTGCTTAGACCTGGCAATTTCTGAGGAAAGAGAAAGAAATCAAGAGCACTGCTCAGAAAGAAGACCAGCCCCTTACTGTCTCCTGTACAAAGACAGACTGAGAAACTTGGGGCTGGTCAGCCTGGAGAAGAGAAACTGCTTGGAGACCTCAGAGCAGCTTCCACTGTCTGAAGGGGCTTATAAGGATACCAGAGAGGGACTCTTCATGAGAGATTGCAGTGATAGGACAAGGGGTCATGGCTTCAAACCAAAACAGGAAAGACTTAGGTTAGATATAAAGGAAGAAGCTCTTCCCTGTGAGGGTGCTGAGGTGCTGGCACAGGGTGCCTAGAGGAGCTGTGACTGCCCCATCCCTGGCAGTGTTCAAAGCCACGTTGAACAGCATTTGGAGCAACCTGCTCTAGTGGAAGGTGTCCCTGCCCATGGCAGGGGGTTGAAACTGGATGAGATTTAAGATCCCTTCCAACATAAACCGTTCTATGATTGTGATCTCTTGACCAATATGAAGGGACCTGTCCAATCCATCCTACAGCTACAACATTCCCCTGCTTGCCCTCCTCCATTTGTTTGTTCAGCCTTGCTTGCACTGCAGCTGTGAGCTCCTCTGGTGAAATTTCTACCTGGGACAGTGGGACTCAGAAGCCTGTTCAAATCTACTTGATCTCTTTCTCTAGGAAGCTTCTGATGCTAAAGTATTTTATGCTAATTGCATACAAGACATTTATTAAGAAGAATTTAAAAGGTTATATATGACATTCTTCAATGTCTCCTGCTTTTATTATGTATTTGATGACACCCTCCAGGGAAAACACTCCTGCATGAACAAGTAACAACACAAGAGGGAAGCAGAAGTAGGGCCATCTGAGTTCAGGGTGATAATTACCAACACATAAAAATACATCATGAGAAACACTTAAATAATTTCACATGAGACAGCAGTTCTGGCTTTCCAATTCCTTTACCATGATATCACTTTTATGCTCTCAGCAACTGAAAGTAACTCAGTCTCAGGACCAAATGGACCAATAAGTCAGCAGAGTGATTCTGTGTCCTTTCTCTCGTCACCTTCTCACTGGCATCGAAGTTGGCCCTAGAAAACTAATGCAAGTTCTCCCTGTGCTTCCTCCTCCTGGCAAACCAAGCCTCAGTTCACCCTGTTGTGCCAGACTCCAAATCAACAGACATGGCCTCCTCTCTATGATTCGATTTGGAATAAAAGACCAAGCAAGGTCTTTACTTATATGGGCAGCAATGCCTTCTTTTAGTCTGAGCAAAAGACTCCCAGAACGAGATAATGTAGAACTTATTTATCCAGCTCTGAGGAGTACACATTCCCCTTACCGTAATGCCCTGGGAGTTTCTGGAACTAACTGTGCCCTTTGTGCTGGCCCACAGGCACAAATCCTATAGTGCTGCTTTATCACTGTCCTCCTTCGAACTGTGTACTCTTGTGCTAATTGACACATCTCACTGAGACACAGCATCTGAAACAACAGACCCACCCCCAAGACGTCTCCCAGCTCAGAAGAACATGCACGTGGTTTTCCTTCTACTTACATTTCTGCCAATGCACTAAGACTCATTCTCTGCACAGCTCCCCTGCAAACTGCCCTGGAAGTCCAATACAAGAGCAACTTGAACACTATGAGCTGCCAGCACTGGCCTCAGGAGGTGCCACCACGAGCTCAGAAAGTCCCAGACAGCAAACAAGGCTTAACAGGCACTGAGATGATGAGGACTGGGACTGACAACTTTGGAGACAGAAGGTCTAACAAGTAGGCAGAAACCCTGCTACTCAGAGAAGACTCCAGGGAAACCTTAAAGCAGCTCCCAGTGCCTAAAGAGGCCAATAAGAAGTCTGGACAAGGGCTTTGGACAGGGCCCTGTAGGGACAGGACAAGGGGAATGGCTTTAACCTGGCAGAACAGGGAGACTGAGCTGAGCTCTTAGGCAGAAGCTGTTCCCTGTGAGGGTGCTGAGGCGCTGGCCCAGGGTGCCCAGAGAAGCTGTGGCTGCCCCATCCCTGGCAGTGTTGAAGGCCAGGTTGGACACAGGGGCTTGAAGCAAGCTGCTCCAGTGGAAGGGGTCCCTGCCAGTGGCAGGGATTGGAACTGGATGAGCTTTAAGGTCCCTTCCAATACAAACCATTCCGTAAGTCTATGATTCTGTGAACCAAAGGTCTCCTGAAAGCAGCACATCAACACATCAGGCAAACAGGTACTCTCCTCCAAGATCTTGGATCCAGGAGCCAGAAATGAAAGACAGGTCTGGAAACAGGGACTAAGGACATCATAGTGTTTTATACCATTGCAGGTACATGGGTCTTTCATAAGGGTGAGCTGGTATGGCTGAAGCACACAGGAGCCTACATACCCAAGTTTTTTACCTAAGCACCAATATTATCAATCAAAGCATATATAAACATGTTCCTCAGGCCTTCGGCTGTGTTTCTCATATATAATTTAATGGCTGAGCTCTATTTCAGCTTGGGATAAACCTAAGCTTTCTTGCAAAAAGGCTTGCTGGAGGGCTATGAAGTGCTTAATGCTGGTCCTGTAGTTTTCAGTTCAAGACAACCACACCCTTCTTTAGTCCACACAATTAAGGTTTCACCCCAGAGAGAGTAACAGGACCCAAAGCCCTTTCTTGCATCCCCAAACACACAATGATGATCCAGAGCATGCTACAGCAGAGAAGGTCACAAAAGAGGGGACTAAAGCAAATACTCAGAGCACAGTGACAACCAGCTTTGTAGGCATATGACGCTGTTTTACCAGACTGGGAATGGATGTATGGCTAAACAACCACATAACTGTATCTGTAATCCTTCATACAGCTAAGTTTGACTCCTGGAATAAACAGCAATGGTAAAGTCTGACAGTCTTGGGAGAAGAGAATCTTACCAGCTCCAAATAACCCTTTGTTTGGCTCAGACCAATCTGGATCTGAGTTCTGCCCAAGTTTTCTGCTGCCCACAGCCAGTCTTGAAATGTCTTTTCCACACAAGTCCCTGTGGCACTGTTATATTCCCCCCTTACATCAGGTATATACAATAGAAACAGCAGTGGCTTAATCTGTGCTTTTCATCCCTATTGTTCTCTAATGACCAGCTGTAGTTATCCAAACTGAACAGCATCCTTTCTTAACTGGCTCAGTCTGCTCCTAGTGGGCTACTGACCCTATCTGGAAGCATTTGCTTCCGGTGAAGTGTCCTAGGAGCCACTGATCCCCTCAACAGAGCAAGTCCAGCTGCAGCTCCAAGATGGAAATGGCCACTATTGCATTCACAGCAGGGGGAGAGCCCTCCCAAGCATTCCTAGAGCTTCACACCCCAAGATGGAGAGAAACAAATGTACTTGACAGAGAGAAGAAGGGAAAACAATGAAAAAACTTTCCAGGTGTCTACTACAAACAAGGCAGGAAGCTTTATTATCAACCTGTTAGCTTTGGTGGGGTTCTGTGATTTGATTAAGATGACACATTGCCTCTTTCCAGACTGGTTTGGTTTGGCTTCCTGTGCCAGCAAGCCGGGGGGGGGGG
>NDXB01003479.1:21152-51229 GCA_002631895.1 Agapornis roseicollis | reverse complement strand
GGGGGGGGGGGGGGGGGGGGGGGGGGGGGGGGGGGGGGGGGGGGGGGGGGGGGGGGGGGGGGGGTGGGGGGGGGGGGGGGGGGGGGGGAGTCCTATCAAATAGATAATGGTTTTCCCCTGGCTTCCTTTTCTGGCTGCTGAAATGAGGTGTACCAGCAACAATTACCACCCTGTTCCTAATTCCTTGTTCGGATATGAGAAGTGAAATTGAACTCCTTGGGAGCACACAGTTAAAATAACTGTCTGAGCAGAGTGTGCACTCATCTTCTGAAAGGCAAGAGATCAGAAGGTTGATCCTCCATTTTCTCCCCTGGCAAAGCTGCTATCATCCACAAGCACATGGTGATTCAAGGATGAAGAGCCCATTGGAGAGAAGATTGTTACAACATTCCTGGCAGTGTTCAAGGCCGGGTTGGACAGGGCTTGGAGCAACCTGCTCTAGTAGAAGGTATGCTGTCGGTGTCAGGGGGCTGGAACTGAATGGGCTTTAAAGTTCCTACCAGCACAAACCATTCTAGAAGTCTGTGATTCTGTGAACTGCTCACTTGATTATAATTCCTCACCATTGCAATGGTTTTGTTGCACCTCCTGCACCAATTACTCAGGTATCTCCAATGATGAAGGTCCCCCACATCCCTTGGTGACCCACCCTCCTGCAGTAAAAGACAAAGGCATACAGAGCCTTCAGGCTGAAAGGACACAGCTCCACATATATCTGCTACCAGCACTGAATGGCAGTCTGGGCAGCACAGAGATGAACAACCACCATGCTGGACCACTGGATCACCATACAAGCATAGCCTGCCCTGCTTCCCAGGAAAGCTGCTCCAGTCTCTTCTGCCACAGGCTCCAGCACCCTGCCAAGCTTTTGCACTGATGGGGTAAAATAAGAATGCTGCAGTGTTTACAGGATTAAAGACCTTTGTGATCAGCTCATAACCCAAACCAGAGGTGCAGGGCAGAGATTGCGTGTCATGGCACCCTAAGTACAGAGTGGGATATTAAAGGCAGATTAGGATAATTTCACATGCCAGACACCAGGAGAGACCTTGCAATCCAAACATGCTTGAACTTGCTGATAAACCTGTTGCCTTCGGTGGATAACCACCAAAGCAGGCTAAAAAGCTGGGGCCACAAAGCAAATGCCAGGCCTGATAACAGGCATTTAATATTTATTAGAGCAGGGTTATGAGCCCCTCTCTGTACTTCCACCTTTGCTAACAGCATCAGCCCTTCTGCAATCCCACCAGGAGAGGGGCCTTTCCCTGGTCAAATGGTTTGTGTCAGGCTGACACCAGACGCCTCTGTGTCTCACTGAAAGAAGCAGTTTTATGGCCAACTGCCAAGATTAGTTTATAACTTGTAACTGGTACCAGCAATCCCTGTGTCTGACTGAAGGGAAGGTGCCCTGATCTCAGGTCTATGGTTATGTACATCAGGAGCAGAGCTGACTGTATTGCCATGCATACTGCTTTAAGGTAGCTCACATGAACACATTAACCCCTCAGGCTCAAGATGTGCTGCAAAGAGCATCTGCTCTCAAGTACACAGTGTGAAGAGCTGCATACATGCTGGGGAGTGCCTGTTCTATTGTATTTCAGCCTGGGCATTACAGGCCAGTGGTCTCTTTCCATCAGATACAGTTTCCTCTCTAGCCTTGGGCGGTATTTTTCTCTATGTAGACTTCTATGGCTTGTAGAACAGCACTTTACATCTCCTAACAGTCTTGAGAGCCAAGCAATTGCTCATTGCTTACACCAACACTAAAATATTAGTCTTTCTTTTTTTCTTTTACACCTTCATTGTCATCATTACATGATCTCATACCCATGAAGCTAGTGCCTCTATGCAGCCAAAGTGGCAATTGAAGTAACTGGCTGCTTCAGAGGAAGAGCAGGCTATAACATGGCAGAAATTCTCTTAATGCTAGGTTTATACCAAGGTCAGACCCACCAGTCCATGGTGTATGGATCTAAAGCACTGTATTTCCTAGCACTTAGCACCTTCACAGTGAACAGGATGCAACACAGAGACAAAGCAAGTGAAGGACTGAAAACTGGAAGAGGCGTGCAGAAGCTTTCAATGAAGGAACAGGTCAATGGGAAAAATGCTCTAATGGAGAAAAAAAAAATATACTGGATTGAGTTACCATAGCAAGCAAAATGGGCATACTTTGAAACTTGCTTGGCATACTAGAAGGAAGAATGATACTGAGTGATCATGAAATAAGAGGAAACTCAACAGCAAGTAGACAAGGTCTGCAGAAGAGCTTCAAGGGAAGGAAAGCCTTCTGGCAAAAGCAAGGTAGTGGCAGGAAGACGGTCACACAGCTTCAGCTCCTGTGTGTCTTTTCCTATGGTGATGGATATGGGACTTCCAAAACGAGTTGCTGGCACACAAGAACTGCATGTAGTAGCATCCTGGTAGCACAAGGGTCTGCACCACTATTTCAGTTTCCACTGTATTCATGATGCAAATTACCAGGTGCTCTATAATCACTACTGCATCTAGGATATTGGCCTGGATATCCTCTCACAGTGTATCCTGGTCTGGCCCAGCTGAGCACCAGCAGAGAAAACTATACAGGCAGGAGAAAGCAAAAGATTTCATCCAGCCCTTCAACAGAAGATTGTCTCTACTCTTTCCCTATGTAATAAAGCAGTCTTTCTGATCCACTAACACCAGCAGAATAGCTAATGTCATTGCTTATCCCACACAGCTGCACACCATTTCAATTCCAGCTCCATATCCATTATTCTGAATGAAAAACAAGAGCACCAGTGCAGGAAAAAGCCTTTAGAAAGATTTCCTGACTAAAGGGTTTCACCACAGCCCTTCCCCACCAGCCAGGGGTAATAGATACTTGTGCTACATGATCCAGATATCTCCATGTCAAGTGCTCTGCAATCTCCAGCTCAGTTAGGACCTTGAGAAGCCTTCATTGACACAAACTAGATGTCAACAGCCTCTTGGCTGGTAAAAAGATGCATACAAAGAGCCCAAAGTACCCTGCAGGTCATCTCATCAACACAGGGAAAGGACTATAGTGTTGTTGAGTTTGACCATGCTCCTGGAAGATCTAGCAATACTACAGAAATGAACACTTGTAAGGTCATCTTTGTTCTGTGATGTGTATCAACTGCATAGCTAGCCACCCTATGCCACAGGGTACGCGAGGAAGGAGAAAGCTTTCAGCATCCCCACATTCAAGTGAGATAAAAAAAGAGATTAAGAACCTTCTTTCTAAAAGCCCCTGGTGATTTTGCAGGGGTGGCTACAGCAGAAGTACAACGGGTCAAGACAACAGTATCCAGGAAGAGGCTAATAAAGCTAAGTCACAGTTGCCATATGAGGAGCACAAGGAACCTTGCATCAGTTTGCCAAATGCCCTGGAGATGCTAGCTTAAAATAAACAGGAAGGCTTTATAAACCACCAGAGTTATGATTTACTAGGTGCAACAGATTGTCTGGGAGAACTGAAACTGAATGCAGGAAAGTAGCCTGTTCCAGAAAGATAAACAACAACGTGTGTTTCAAGGACACAGGGTGCAAGGAGAACGGAAAACTCAGAGCTATAGAAAGTCGCAGCAGTGCAGAGAAGCAACTCTGGGGACAAAAGGGCAAACTAGAACATACTGAAGACAAGAACAGAGCAGGCAACTGATAGTCTTACTCTCAGGAGTGACTTCGTGTGAACAATTGGGGAGAACAGAGAAGGCAACATGGGTAAGGGTGACTGACCCGAAAGGGTTGGGAAGTCTTCAGAAAGGTTGAAACGCTGATTTCAGAAAGGCAAAGCACCACAAAGTTGAGCTTTGGTAAGAATATCTTGGAAGGCTGAACTACAGAAACAAAGAGCAGCAACAGATCTGCTAGTTTCCTGAAGCTGGCTTTGAGCAATCCCTCTTGCTGCCAGGGAAAGGGCTGAAAGAAAGGGAAGGGACCAGCACAGCTGAATCATGATATCCTTGCGGAGTTCAGAAGGAGGAACTGAGGCTAGATTGGATTATCACTGGGAGCAGGTAAAAGCAATCTCACAAGCACAGAAGGATAAAGCTGAAAAGCCAGGACTGTAGCTTTTGCAGGAACAGCGAGGGCAAGAAACTCTTCTAAGAGGGAGACATGGCATGTCCACCACTCAGAGCCTGAAAGCTATCGGCTGTCTTGGCTACATGCTGAAGGTCACAAAGGCCAGTGTGAGAGAAAAGCAGCAGCTGATGCAGCACAGCTATTACCAACTACAAAAGGACAAGATTTAACCCTCCAGTAAGACAAGAGCAGAGTTAAGGAGTACTTTTCTATATGAAGGGTTTCCAAAGAGATGTGCCTGTTAAGCCTTCTCTCAGGGTAGGTTGCTGGGTTCTGGTCTCCACATATAACCAAGTAGCCTTAGAAGGCTGCAGAGAGGGCACAAGAAGTGATGTTTTACAAATGGGAGAAAATAAAATATGGGCAATTACAGACCCAGTAGCTTAGTTTTCATTACCATTAAGCACTGGAGGCAAGCAAGGAAAGGTGCAGGAACTAACACAAGCTCTTTAGCCCAACCCCCCTTTCCTGAACAGCCAGGCAGAAGACCTTTGTAGATGACAAAAAAGAGAGATCACTTCTTAATGTTAGAGTTTTGATATTTGCTTGCCAATAGCCTCCTAAGCGAGTTAAGAGAGCTTCAAATGACACTATGGTGGGAGAACATCTAGAAAAAGTATATTCAAAGAGTAGTCATAAATGGCTCATTGTCTGATGGAAGATGCATCAAGTGAGGATTCACAGAAATGGCGTTTGGGTCAATCCTAATTAGCTTTTTTACTTAGAGCCAGATAACAAAAAAAGAAACAGGTTTATCCATCATGCAGATGATGCCAGCACAGAAGAGGTTGCCAGTATATCACAGGACAGGCTTTGGATTCAAACCAATCCCAAGAACTTGGGAGATGCAGTCAGAAAAGAAATAAACAACTGAGTCAGTGTGAATACACCATGCCAGAGCTCAGCAGGGCAGTCAGCCCCACAGGCACAGAAGGGGCAGAGAAGGATCTAGAAGGTATTGTGGGTCACAGCCTGCACAGGAGCCCATGCCACTCATAGGCATGGGGGGGAAAGGGATGAATCCCATGGGTTTTAAATATCTCCATAGAAGATGACTCCACATCCCCTTTTGGCAACTTGTGCCAGTGTTTGATAGCTCTTACAGCAGACAAGGGGGCTTTGTTCAGACCAAAGCAAAGAAGGCTCCAAGTATCTCAGCCTTCTCCATATCTTTTGTTACCACATCCTCAGCACCATTCAGGACAGGCCCACATTTCCCCTAGCCTTCTTTTTGCTGTTTGTATGCTTGCAAAATCCTTTCTTGTCACCCTTCACAGTCCTCATCATATTCGACTCCAGGTCATCCTATCCCTGCAAGACCAGACAGCAATACTACACTCCCTAGGTCACTTGCCTCTGCTTCCACTTCTTTTATACCCCCTTTATATGCCTGAGTTGTTATGAGCTCCTTGCCCATCCATGTGGACCTTTGCTTCATTATTCTCAGTTCTCTGTCCAACTTTGGTTTACATATGAACATTTACGACCTCAAGTCCTCACCTAGGTCTCTTGATGGGGAATAACTTTGTAACTCTAAGCCATGTTGTCTAAAAGCAACCTCCACCACATCAGATAAATGTTTCTGATGTCACATGGATATTCAGCTCCGCATCATGACATACCTTCTTCTACGAGTCAGCTGTGGCATTTGCCTATGTTTGCTATGTAAGTGGAGCAGATGGAAAAACCACAAAGGAAGCAGTGGCAGCTAAGACTCCCCTCTTACCCTATTCACCCATTTAAAGCCTTGCTGCACAACATGATATGTTTCAACACCTGCAGTGATAAATAGCACAAACCAGGAACAGCCACTTGGTCATGTTTATCCTCAAGTGTTCTTGGTCACATTGCAACCCACAATAGCATTCGTTAACAAGTGTTAGAACATAGTTACAAATTGCAGCAAACACAAATGCTCCGTCAGTGTTATTGCAGACTTCATTAATGATGATCCTTCGCATTTCATCAACAGCCATTCAAGGATCTGAAAACATTTATATGCCTCTGTGAGCCAAGTGTCACACTCCATGTGTGAGCCAGATGTTCACAACATCCTTTTACAAATGAGGGAATGAAGTTCACAGGACTGGCTCCAGACCCCTTTCCTCGCACTGAGTAATCCACTGCCCACCAACTAGTCATAGGGGAATTATCCAATTCAAGGCAAGGCAGGATACCATTATGGTCTCTTTGTTTCCTTGCATTGTCTCTATTCCCTTGCTCCTCATCTTGTGTTTAGATTCTAGGCCTGAAGGGGTACCTCTGAGCATGTCCACTGCAGCACAGCATGGAACAGAGATGCAACTTAGCACTACTCAGTCCAACCATGCAAGTGGTAATGGTACCAGAGTCTGGATAACAGAGCTTTTGAATGAGCTCTCCAGCAGCTGCTTGCCTCAAACCAGGCCTATTATAGGCAGAGAAAGCTCAGTTAATTTCAGTAGCAGCAAAGCCAACTTATTCCAGCATCTCTCCCATTCCAGCCACCTCCTTCTCCCCTGCAGAGCCTATAGTGCCTGCACAAGGCAGAGCCCTGTCCATCTTCAAAACTTTGCACTATCAAGAGCCAAAAGGAGAGTCAAGAACATAATTCCTGCTTAGCAAACTGATCTCTTTAAGGCATTCAGCTCCTCCCTCTCCCCCCAGACCTCACTGGCTGAGCAGGACAAGAGATTCCCTTGCAGTTAAACACCTATGTTTATGAAGCCAAAGAGACTGCAGCTTCTCTCCTACATCCCTCCTGCCAAAACGCTCCAGCAGCTGCATCCCTGCATCATGTCATTTTTACAAGATTAAGGAAAACCCATGCTCTGCTCCCTCTAGTGACAACCTGAGCACATTTAAGCAGCCTGGCCACTACTCACAGCACTACTTCAATACTTGGGTTTAGGCACAACAAGCGATATTTTCACACAGGACCAACTCTCTGCCACTTACAGTCTATCTCTCCTGGCTTTGGCATAGCTGAACTTACCTTAGTTGCTCTCTCCGAAGCTGCTGCTCTATAAGCACAGGTCTCTTCAAGCTCAAGAGGCTGCTAATGGTATCTGCAGAGCTTCACCAGTCCTCAGTTAAAGTTTAGTCTGAGCTGAGTGTGACCTCAAGGTAAAAGCACTGGGTGCTGCAGTCACCTGGGCAGGGTCATCCCCTGTACACGCTGCCATTGGCAGCTGCTGATCAAATAAAGGCAAGTTCTAGAACTAGAAACAGCTACGCAACAGAACAGCCACAGCTCAAGCCAGATTCCAGCCCCTGCACTCATTCCAGGGACAGCAGAAGGTTAATAAACCCAAGTTCAGTTACCATAAGCTAGAAATAAAACCAGATATGACACCTTCATGGATAAAGCAAACTGAGCTGGGCAAAGGAAACAAATGAAGGGAAGATGGAGTTATAACCATTGCTTTTCTACTAATTCTAGACCATCAGTTAGCACAGATGAAGACCTAAGGCTCCAGCTGAACAGAAGCATGTACACAGAGACTGCAACCACCTCACTTCTATAAGCCCTGATGCAGGCAGCAGAACATCTCTGCACAAGCCCTGCAGACCTGCTTCCCAATAAATAAGAAACAAATAGTAGCTGAAGAGGAGGAATCTGTGGGAAGGTCCCACAGCCCTGAGTGAAGGGCATGGAGCCTGGGAAGCTGTAAGGGAAGGGCAGGACAGGACACCTGCAAGTTTTAAGTCAGAACAGCACACACACAGGGGGATAACACCACCGCAAAACCCCACCAAGCACTGTGAGCAACCCTAGATTGAGCAGTTCTGTCCCACTGAGCGTGTCCCTTCTTACTGCATAGCCAGGATCTCACTTTGCTGTGCACCCCACACTGACTGGACAAGGCAGAGACCACCAGCTCTGTGTCACCAACAGCAATTCTCACCACAGCTCCAGTGGAGGTGAAGAGGCCCTCAAGGGCTAGGGCAGCAAGGCTTGCATGGCAGGTCAGAGAGAACAGAGAGAGGCAGACATGAGCACAGAGACAGGGATGAAGAGACTTCTGTTACTCACAACCACTCCTGCGAACAGCAGCAAAGGACAGTGGGAGGCTAGGTGGGCTCATTTAATGCCATTCAATTCTCACTACAACAGATGTTTAAAATGAATTAATTAAATCCGTCACAGTGCTATAGCATCCCTCTGCCCACTGCAGATAGGAAGTTTTGAGCAGAGCAAGGTGTAGCCAGGTATACTTGATATTCATCATGGGAGCAGGAGATCACATCTACTGGACTAGGTGAGAGGAGACCAAATGAGGAGGGGACACTGTGTGCCATGTGCTGGCTGCTGTAGTGACAGGGCCAGCATGTGATATGCTGAGTCCTATCAAGGCAGAGCAGGAGAGCAAGAAACAGAGTTCTCACACACCCATGATGCACGAGCTCTCAGCAGGACATGTGAGACTCGCTGACTTCTAATGAGGAAAGGTCAGCACGCACTGCTCTGGCTCCTAGCAGGACACGATTGGGGGCATGCACACACTTCTGGAGGGACACGTGGGACCCATTAGCTCCCAGCAGGGCACATGTAACACACTGACTGCAGCCAGCCAGGGCTAATGTGAGATGCACCAGCTCCTCTCTGATGCCCTGACTGCCAGCAGGATGCATGTGATGAACTGACCCCCAGCAGCACTGAGTGTGACTGAGCCCCATAAGGTTCACCAGCTCCAGTTGGACACAAGGAAGTCTGATTCCCAACAGGGAATGTGCAGTGCCAAGACTCTCAGTGGCACACCAACTCCCAGCAGGACACAGGCAACACAACAACTCCTCACAGTGCAGCACCAATGTGTGAGGTATCAGCTACCAGCAGAATACATGCAAAACACACCAAATCCCAGCAAAGCAGAGCCGATTTGTGGCAGTCTCACCAGAGCATGTGTGCTGCATCAGCTCCCATCAGGACACATGTAATGCGCCAACTCCCAGCAGGGCAAAACCTGCTGGTGATGCACCAGGTCCCAGCAGGACATTGTGATGCAGTGACTCCTGATGATGTAGGACACTCACAGTGCACCAGTTCCTGGTGAGATTCATGCGATGCAACAACTCCCAGTGTGGCCAGGTCACTGTGTGAGGCACAGGCTCCTCATCTAATGTGTAAAGCACTAGCTCCTAGGACAACAGGCACTCTGTGAGAGACACTAGCTCCTAAATGACACACCAGCTCCCAGTGGACAAGGGATGGTGTGCAACTGCGCCAGGTCCGGAAGAGCCGTGGGTGCTGCACTGGCATTGCAGGGGTGCAGGCGCCGGCCGGGCTGTGTGGCTGGGGGGACAGGGACACCGTAGCAGGGCTCCCAGTGCCACCTAGTGGGAGACTGGGAAGGCTCAGGGGCCACCCATCCCCAGGACCTGGGTGCAGCAGACCTCTCCCAACCAGGCCAGACCTGCCTGCTTCCAGCAGCCACCACAGCCTCATGCCTGGGACCTCGCTCAGCATCATGTCCTGCCAGCCCTGCTCCAACCATCCCTCACCCTGGGCCCTGGAGGTTGTTTAAAGCACTGCCATGGGAGAGACAGAGGAACTGACTGCAGTGTCCATCCTGCATGGGGTGAGCACAGAGAAACCTGGTCAGAGATCCAGGGCTTCTGCCCATGAGCTGTGGTGCCCAGAAATCACCAGAGCCACTCTTGTCAGAAGTTGTTTCAAGAAACCCCCCAAAAGTATTGCATCTTCTGAGGTACTCACTGATGCTAGATGCATTTCCTTTTATCTGCCCAGCTACCAATGAATTATCCCTCATCTGTGCACATTGACGCAGTCATGCATGTACAAGAACGCATCACAGACACCTCAGCCAAAGAAAACACAGGCACAGCAAACAGCTTGCGTGACTGCACGAGTTTGATTTTATAGGCTTTCTCCCCAAAAACAGAGCAGAGGTTCTGAGAGATGGAAAGAGCAGACAGGACCATAAAGGTGCAGTACAGAGCTTACATATGAGAATGCTAAAAATGAGTAACAAGTGCAATGTAACGTGGGGGGAGGGACTGGATTTGCAATCCTGGTGCATGTGAATGCAATCTCTCCTTCCATCTCTCCACCCAGCAGGTGACCTTCAATCTCTTAAGCCGTATCTCCACTCATCTACAGCCGTTTAATCACTCGGCATTTTCCTCCATTCCATCTGCATCCTCAGCCTCTTCCTTCCTCACACATCCTCAGCCTGAAAACAGTCCCTAGGGTATTAAAGAGAAAACCATGACACTTTGTGAATAGATGGAGCCTTCCCCAGATAAAGGCACCCTCTTGAATACTGGTGTGTCACCCAGTAGGTCTGCCCAGTGTAGTACAGCCCAAACAGTGAAAACAGACCAAGTAGAGCCCAAAAAACCTATTGGTTTCCAATAGATGTCCCAGGTTCACCTACTGATCAAACACAGCCCCTCTTTGCTCGGAGGATCAGCCACCAGATTTTTGTTGGCCTTAATCACGATTAAGCTGAGCGTCTCTTCAGGGAGTTTTTCCAGGGAACCCAAATCCCTGCAAAAATTCAATCAGCTGCAAGATGCTCTATTATCCTCATGATCCACCCTGAAATCAAGGCAAAGGCTGAGGCTAGAAAATCAGGCCCATCATGGTAAGGACCTCAGCTAGGCTGGATCCCAAACGCTTCTGCCATGAGACAAATGGGGAGAGAGGAAATACATTCAGAAGGAGATGGCTACGTGGTACAAGGCAACAGGAGAGAAGGAACTAGCAGAGTCCTGTCATTAAGAAGGCCATTGGTACAATCCAAGCCCTAGCCAAGCTAATGGGCTGGGCACATCTCTCCAAACATGAACACAGTACAAAGCCAGGACACCAGCCAAGCACCTCACGCATGTCCAGAAAGGCAAATGACCTCTCTACAGGTCCCATCCTCCTGAGCCCCTGCTTCCTAGGACATTCCCATTGCACCTACAGCAGAACCCCTGCAGGATCCCAGTGAAGCCCCTGCTGGTCCCCAAGCACATAAACTGAAGGCTGTCCTCTTTCCACGGGCTCACCTCCTCTGCTCTCACATATCTGACTATTGCCTATTTTAAAAGCAGCAGAATCTGGGATCAGAGTAGTCAAGTGAGCTGTGGTGGTCCAAAAGGCTTCCATATGACTAGCATCCCCCAAGAGCTGCCCTTTCCTTCCAGAGCAGCACAGCCTGAAAGAAAGGAAAAAGATGGGGGCAAACATCACTCTCAGTTTGAGCTGCTTTAGCTGCTTAGGACCAGATCATTATTTAAAGAGTACTTACATGAGAGACAGAATAGCTTGAGAACTGCAAAGGAGACTTGGCTTGGTCCCCTCTGGGTCACTGAGCACTTGCAGGACAGCAGAAGCAGTTCCAGGCTCTTGGCTCTGTCAAAATTTGGTGGCAAAACTGAAACACGTGGTAGATGATGTTTTCGTTTTGCAGTTGTTGCCAACCTGTCAGGACATGCTAGTGGTGATGAGCTGCAGAGATCTGGGCAGGCAGTAAGGGCAGCCAGGCTCAGCACAGCAGAGGATGGCCAGCACAGTATGGGGAAGGGAGGAGACAGAGACATGAACTTAGCAGGGCCAACACTTACCAGGAGAGGGGAGAAGACTGCAGAGAAGTGCATTTGCAGGTGGGATCATTAGATCCTAGAAGAACCCAGGGATAGTCAGACCTGTTGGATTCTGCACAGCCCAAATGATCACAGCCATCAAACCCCTGCTGATGCAAAGCCTGTCCCCATGTCAGAGAGATAAATACATGAGGCCAGAGTAGCTTTACACTACTTCCAAGCCAGGTAACCCTCATGAACACTCAGGTAAGCCCTGAGTCCCTCAGCATGTGACAGCTGGCATCTGCATTAGGAAAGGGTCCCTCAGCAAGATACATCATCATCTAAATCCCAAGAAAAGTATTAACACTGCCAGCTGACTCTAGAGAGGCTTTAAGGGTCCTGAGGAATGAAGCAGGTAACTCCAACATGACTAGAGAGGACAAGGAGCTTCTCACCTGCCAGACAGTGGCTCTAGATCCTAGGCCCTACATCAAAATAAGTTTGGGTCCCAAACTAGACCCCTCAATGGAAACTAAGGTCTTCTCAGTCTTCTCAGACTTGCCCTAGCAGTCCAGGGCAATGCTTATCACAGAGGAAAGACAAATAGCTGGGATGGAGAGGAAGTACTGTGGACTTCAGCTACACTTCATCGTGTGGGATGGGAGTCAGGCACTGCTCATAGAACAAAATGCCTTGGTAGTAGATGCTGAAGCTCTGTTCCCACCACTGGAGGAAGCTCAGGCACCTTGTTGTGATTTAACCCAACCAATAACTAAGTACCAGGCAGCAGGTCACTCACTCTCTGCCCACCCTGTGTGATGGGGAGGAGAATCAGACAAAGGTATAATGCACAAGTTGAGATAAAAACAGTTCAATAACTTACATAATGCAAAATATAACAATAATGAGGAAAAAGAGAGAGAATAAGAAAACCCATGAAGCACAAGTGATGCACAATACGATCACTCACCGCTCACTGAAGGATGCCCAGCCCTACCTGAGCAGCAATCTGCCCTTCTGGGTGACTCCCCCTGGTATATATGTTGGGCATGCCATGCTGTGGTACGGAATGCCCCTTTGGCTAGTTTTGGTCAGGTGTCCTGCCTCTGCTCCTTCCAGGTTTCTTGTGCCTCTCCTCACTGTCTCTGAGAGACTGAAAAGTTCTTGGTCAGGGTAAGCACCACTGAGCACAACTAAAACATTGGTGTGTTATCAGTACTATTCTCATACTGAATTCAAAACACAGCACCAGCTACTAGAAAGAAAAGCAGCTCTATCCCAGCCAAAACCAGAACACATCTGTGCCTGCCCCATACACAGGGACTCACCTGTACAGGGTCAGAGCAACAGCCTGCCAAGACTAGTGCTCTTCCCCAGCAGTGGCAGGCAGTGTGGCAAAGGCTGCAAGAAATGAGGTGAGTACAGAGTGCCCTCCCATCTGCCTGCACACTACCCCTCAGCCCACCTCAGCTGGTGATGAGAGACTGTGATGTCCAACAGCACTGCTCAAGAGGACACATCCTGACTCCTGCCTTTCAACAGGGAGTGAGCAATCCCTCCGTACCTCCTTCAAAGCTTTTCAAAGAGAAGTTGCATAGAAATACCTCCAAGTTTAATGTTACTTTTAACCAGCATCAACCAGGGTGGCAGCCTGTCTCACCTTTCTCTCCTCCGTCCTGGGAACTCTCAAATAAAGAGTAGACCACCTCCAGATGGGCAGCAGAGTATCTGGCCTTCACATCTCCTTAAGAGCTCTCTGCTCCACAAATCAGAGAAGAACCAATGTTTGCCTGTGTATCAGCACAAACACGCTACCTTGGACAGTTGCAGTTCACCATATTTTAGTCTTGCCTGTTAAATACTGAGGACCTGCTACCCTGGTATGTCCCAGCTCACTGCTTCCTGGGCATGAAGGCAAAGAAACATGAAGAAAACTGCGGCTCAGCTTGAACTGGTTTTTTTAATCAGCATCAGTCACTCCCTGTAATTAATTAGATCCCCAAAATGCACAAAAAACTAAGAAAAACAACAGCCACAAGCTAAGATGACTGCACCCTATCAAAAAAGCTTTTATCTCTATGCGGTGAATAAATAACTGACGTAACCACACGCAGCAATTTTTCATGAGATGTCTGAGTATCAAACTCCCTTTTCTAGACCTACTCTGATACAGCTCTTGGCAACTGCGCTGATGGAAAACCACTGGCTGCATTCACAAATGTGTCTAAAATCTAGCACATGAATCCAGGAGAAACTGTTCCAAGGACCTACCACACCACCTCCTCTTTCTATAGCAATGCCACCCTGCATGCCTCAGCATCTCTCTGTGCACTCCATGGGTATTTTAGCCCATGGCCTCACCGTGGAAAGCAAAAATGCTTTTTCAAGGACAGACAAGAGGTCAAAAGCTCAGTGGATATTCCCAAAGTCCCTCAGACATCTTGAGGGATCCTGAGGATTCAAACACAGCTTTCCCAGGTGTATGGCAAACAGACAATCTGTACCGAAACCAACGCCAGTAGCTGATGGACACTATTCATCTCCAGATTCCCACTCAGCTGGAGTCAGAACCTGCTGATTTCATGTGCCACCAGCCTCCAACTGCAGGGCAATGCAAACAAACAGGCTATTTCTGCACTAACAATCGGCCCTTTTCTGGGAAGGCTCTTTCATATCAGGCAGCCCATATTGCCACCGCTTAATCAGGCCGGGATTTAAAGAAGCCCGCTGTGAGATGACACAGATTGCTTCCTCCCTTGGAAGCTGGCTAACACCACAGTCAGTGTGTGACCGGCAACCCCTGCAAGAAGAGTTCCCATACACAACAGCTGAGCCCTCTTCTTCCTCTGACAGCACTTGGCCTCCACAGACCTGGACTAGGACCATGTGCTCAGCCATCCCATAGGTTGACCCCTCTCTTCATTCCTCAGGAGTCTCAACTAGCCACAGCACAGCAGTGGGAAAACAGGCAATGACAGAGGGAATGTGTAACTGTTCACACATCTCTTCTGCGTCCCATGTCAGCCCAGTAGACAGAGCCTTGTCTGGGTGTGGATAAAACCATCTGCTCCATGTCTGGCAACTCTGGGCAGGAAAAGGGCAGGGAAGGCTGCCATGTCCTGCTGCCTGAAACCCAGGCAATTCCTGACTATGCTGAGCAGCCAGAGCTGGGGAACTCTGACTGAGAGGGACTGCCAGCAGGGATGGGAAAGAAGGATGAAGCCCATTCCCTGGGACGAGCCTGGAACAGAGTGCCAGGATCAGGTGAAACAGTTCCAGTTTGCTGAGACCTTTTGATGGCCCTCCTTCAAGGCCTCTGTGAAAGGTTCATCAGGTCATAGAATAGAACGTATTGGAAGCGACCTCAAAGCTCAACCAGTTCCAACCCCTGCCACAAGCAGGGACACCTTCCACTGCAGCAGCTTGCTCCAAGCCCCTGTGTCCAACCTGGCCTTGAACACTGCCAGGGATGGGGCAGCCACAGCTTCTCTGGGCACCCTCACAGGGAAGAGCTTCTGCCTAAGAGCTCATCTCAGTCTCCCCTCTGGCAGGTTAAAGCCGTTCTCTGTCACTACAGCCTTGTGAGAAGTGCCCAGACCCACTGCTGTCACAACTTATCTGAGCACTGTCTTTTAGCAAGCCACTCATTAGCAACACTGCATGGATATCTCTGCACCCTGGAGATCAAGATGGAAAAGACCACTTTGTATGGCAGGTATGCAAGAAATCAACTGGATGTTGCAGTAAGCTCTTGTCGGTGCTGCACAGTGACAGCTGCCTGGTATTGGCTTCCCTGCCCCTCAAAACAATCCCATGGATACTTCTTTAGAATCACACAAGGAACAAAACCCACAGTTTTAGAAGGAAAGTGTCAGCAGCTTTCCCTGGAGACATAGCTTATGATTATTAATATATATATATTTCTGGGGTCTGCACATGAGTGAGTACCCAGGCATGACCACAAAATCGAGATCTGCATGTCCAACCATTTTTTGTGGCAAACCAAAAAAAGAAAGCCTTGGTTTCTTGGTATCAGGTCTGCCAAAGTAGAGCTGGGCTAAAAGTGATGGAATGAACAGTACTGTGCATAAATACACCATCCAAATTGCTGAAGGGCTGCTTTTATTTGTAAAACTTAAATAATCCTTTAATAATCAGAGGAGTTGGGGATGTATATAACAACCTAAATGTATCCTGATAGTTTCAGCATGCAGAGTAAGAACAGGACTTGTAGATGGCCCTAGACTTGTTCCCAGGCTGCTCCTACATCCCAGTCTGCTTTCTTTAGATGCAACTGGGGCTTCAGGAGATCCCTCACCAGCATTCCCAGCCAGCTCTGCAGAAGCCAGGAACCAGCAGGGAACTAACAGGACAGCACCAAAGCTGACAGCTTCTCTCACCTCCTCCGAACTGGAAGATGAGGGAGTACCAGAGGCTGGAATGAAAACAAGGACAAGTGCACTTGATTTCTAAACGTTGCCTGACTTCAACTCATCAGCTGTGCCATTAGAAATGAACGCAAGGGAACGCATTATTATTTCTAATTATATTTTAATCTGAGAGTCCCTTTCAATGCAAAGTGGTAGCTGTGTTGCTGCTGAATATCTCAGCACAGGGAGATTTATCCACAATGCTGTGGCAAGAACACGCTGCACACTAAGGAGGCTAGAGCTGATGTGGATCATTTCATAAGACCATCATGGCCCCCCATTAGTAATGGTTGCTGCTTATTAACTTAATTAAGACATGGGTGATGCTTTCACTTAACAGATCCTTAATTAGGACCTGTAAAAATTTTAGGCATAGAATCCCAGACTGGTTTGTGTTGGAAGGGACCTTAAAGCTCATCCAGCTCCAACCCCTGACACAGGCAGGGACGCCTTCCACTGGAGCAGTTTGCTCCCAGCCCCTGTGTCCAACCTGGCCTTGAACGCTGCCAGGGATGGGGCAGCCACAGCTTCTCTGGGCACCCTGTGCCAGCGCCTCAGCACCCTCACAGGGAAGCTTCTGCCTAAGAGCTCATCTGAATGTAAGAAGTTTTTAAGTACCTCATTACACAACAAAAATTTCATGCAACCCCTGGCTGCTGCCAAGGACAGGACCGTGTTTAGAGTTACCTTGTTAGAAGATACCTAACATCCTCTGTATCTTGGTTTCCCTCCCATGTTTTTCCAAGCCCATGGGGAAAAGCCACGTCAGCCCGAGACCAGCAACTCCGTGGGATCTGGCCGACTTCGTCACTTCCTCCTCAGCCAAGCTGGCACCACATCAGAGCTGTCACCAGGTCTCTCCTGTCCCACTTTGCTGTGACTGGATGTCACTGTATGGTAGTGAGAGCCTTTGAGACTCTGGGACTAACACACACCGTTTTCTAGGACAGCATGTTCCAGTTGTGAGCTCCAAAGAGCTTGTTGAACGCAATGGAGAACCAGCTCCTGCCCGGGGGCAGTTTGTAGCACCACCAAAGGCAAGTTTAGGCTCTTGCTCTGTCTTCGCCACAGCAAACTGTTCCTTCTGCAGAGCCCACTGGCAGAGCTTGGTCCCTCCCAGGGATGCTTCTCCTGAAGGGAAGGACTCTGAAGACCTTCACCATAGAGAAATCATCTTATGAAAACCTTCCCATGCACCTTGACCTGCCATGGCTTCCCAACCCCCTGCAGCCCTGTGACATGAAGAGCAGTGAGCAGACCCAGTCTGAAGTTTCTGCAGCCTTCCCACACCCCTCTCAGGAAGCCCAGAAGAGTGGTGGTGGTAGAGGCTGTTGCTCCTTTCCAGCACCCATCATGTCCTATGATAGGATTAGAAGAGCACAGTTTGATAAATGCTCCTTCTGAGACAGCCATCCCACTGCGGCTGCCCCTGCCTTCCCAAAAGAATACTTCTGGATTCTGGGGGGTTTGCTGGATTGCAAGCACAACAGGACAGCAAAGGTTGGCCATTAAACAATGTTCACCCAAGTCCTAAGGCTAAGGTGTTTATATCACTGAGCACCATGGAGTCTTGCTGCTGCTATTAGCTGTGATCTCTTGAAAACCAGACACTAAAGTATAGCAATATCAGTATATTAAACTGCATGAGGATAACGTGAGCATCTGCACTTTCATGCTGATGCAGACTACTTGACACTGTTTTATCTGGGATAAAACAATGCCTGGTCACAGTTCAAGAGCTTCCCTATAAGTAACACTTTTTCAGTGGTTGTATTCAATAGCATGGACACAGGTTGCATGTCAGTATATGTGACAGAGAACAATCTCACAGCAATGCAGACAAGGGATTTAGAGATGAGCCTTGGCAAGAGATGTCCAGCACCCAGTGGGAAAGGAGAGCCAATTTTTCCCCATCTTCCCACAGTGCTGTGAGCCACATGTGCTGCAGACAAGAGAAACAAAGAACTGGGCAGCCCACTTCTTGCCTCTGTTTTATCTCCAGCAAGTAAAGCACTAAAAAAAATCAGTAGATCAACTAAAATGCAGGTCAGCCCATCCATTGCAACAGCAGGAAAACAACAGCCAGCTGGAGCTGGCACTTAAATGTGTATCTGAATGTACATCACAGCCTAAAATCCTTACTCAGTGGAACAACACTTCAGCATCTGACAAGGCAACTGACAAATTCCTCTGTCACCTTGGAGCTTTGTCAGAGTCTGTGCTGGACACAAGTCTTCAGTGGAGCCTGCATGGAGAATCAAAGGACCTTTTGCACTGCACTTGGCCAAAGATGCCCAGAAGCACACTAGGACTGCAGTGGCTTCAGCCCTTCCTCCAAGGGAGCCTTTGCTTCATGACCTTGAGGGGAGCCATTGCCTGGCTGCCCGTTCTGTGGGATCAGGGGGAATCATTTGCATAAATAAGATAATCAAAGGGTTCACATGTCTTTCCCCCCCATGTCTCCACCAGCTCTCCTACACCTCTCTGCTACTTCCTCACATGTGCTGTCCTCTTCCTTCCTGTCTTGTGATCTCCTCCCAAAGATCCTGCCTGAAAAGCAGCAGGAAGCAGAGCAGAGACATTCTCAGTGCTCAGAGCAGAGCACAGGATCACCTGCAGGCAGGGCTCTGGCAAACACCCCTGGGGATAGCAGCGAAGAAAGGTTTTCCACCCAACAGCAGTTTTTCAGCCTTCCCTACTCCATCCCTTATTGCGCATAAGGGAACGATGGCAGTGCACCACAGCTCAGCAGCTGGGACATGGAACACAGACCCCATGGCTTCTAAATCTGCATTACACAACTGTGGTGCTGAGGCTGAGGCCAGGATAAGCCCAAGCTGCATGGCAAGCCCCAAGTTTGGTGATGGGCAAACACAGGATCACACTGGGCTGGAGCCTGCAGCACCCAGCTGCACCAAGAGGGTGACCAGGGACACTTGGAAGAAGGCAGCCCACATTTCAGGAGTGCTTCAGCAGCAGGAGTGGATTGACCCTGACCAGGAGACAGCTGTGCATCGAGGGGTTGGTGATCCATCTGCAACCCAAGTACCCTCATGCCTGCACTGTGCTGGGTGCAGGGTGCTCTTCAGTCTGGGCCAGGTTGCACAAATCCCTGGGTCACAAGGAAAGCTCCACTGGCTCATGGCAGCGGAGGAGCCCTGCCTTTCCCAAACCACAGCAAGGACTTCCCATGGGAATGTCCCCTAGGAATACAGCTGTTTTCCCTTAAGAAAATCATAGAATGTCTCTAATGACCAAAGGGGAGAGCTTCTCTCCATGGATGCAATCTGCTCTGAGCCATGGGATAAACCTGTCCAGGGTCTTGTCTGATGCTGCTGTGCAAACACAGGATGCCCAGTATCTGAAGGGACTTAAGATTTACTCACCAGATATATATACACTATTTCTTCTGTCTTATTAAAACTGCTGCTTCATTGAGACAGTTGTTGTTGGGCTTTTGCTGTTGAGCACTGGCTCACTCTCAGCTCCCCCCTGCCTCATGTAGAACAGAGGCAGGAAGCTTTCCTGATAAGCACCATGCAGGCATCATGCAGGACAACGGCTCAGGGCACACGAGGCCTGTGTTCAGGGGCCTTCAGGAGGTACCTGAAGTACAGAGAGGCCAGAAGGACAGCAGGGAAGTTAAGAAGCAGCTGAAGGAGAGGGCCGGGACACAGCCCCTGAGCAGGGCTGAATCTCTGCAGCCTCAGGCAGCTGGGACTCACCACTGCATGTGAAATGCTCGTTCCAGTGTATTGCTCTCTTTTGCCATGGCTTATCCACTCTGGACACAGCCCCAGCCCAACTGCAAGTCCCAGCCGGGATGTTCCAGCCCATGCCTGGACCACTCTTCACTCATTGGACAGTCCCGCACTTAGCAACGACCAATCCCAAGAGGTTATTTGCTGGATACTGGGTAGGAAGACGCTGGGATTTATCCTCCCTACCAATCTCCTGCACTTATCATTGCTGTCTCCAAAGGAAGCCTGTGGCACAAACACACGGACATACACACAGTTCCTTCCCCAAGGCCCCTGCTCCAAGAGAGCATCATGGCATGGCTGCAGCCACCTCATCTCGTGCTGCAGCTTCCACTGCAGCATGATGTGTCTCCAAGGCAGGTCACAGATGAGAGCACAGATACACAGACGTGGGGGATCAGAGAGAAGAGTAGCTGCATCCACCTACAGCTCCAACACAGAGCCTCAGGGTTGTTACAGCTTACCCACAGGCTGCAGCTGAGACTTCACTACCTTGTGTTGTGAATCAGGGATACCCACTGATAACGCTAGCCAAGGCTTTCACTACAGCAACAAATACAGCCCCAAGGGGCTCCAGAATGAGTCCTCTCTTCCCTGTAACAAGAAAACGGGAAAACAATGCGACTGCAAAACACTGCCCACAAAAGCAAAACAATTGAGCCTTTCCTTGACACTCTTTTGGGTGGGAACTGCAGAGGAAAGAAGCAGGGTCTAATGAAAATCCACAGCAAGGAACCTGAGGAAAGAAATTACCTCAGACTGTCCCTGCTTTATGAGGCTGGTGCTGTACCATTGGTTCTGACTATGACTGAGAGACCTGAACCTCCTCAGAAAGATCTAAAGCCTAAATGACTTTAAAATTCTGCCTGCTGCCTGACAAGGGTTAATATGGTGAGTACCCATGGGCAGACCTTGTGCATAAGGTGAGGCATGGCAGAGAACAGACTGGGATGAACCAGCTAACCCTGCCTAACCTTCAATCCCTTACCAACCCTGGGAAGAGCTGAAATTCTTGAGAACTCAATGAAGACCCTGCCAAGAGGTGGCAAGCAGGACCTCCTCCATCGGTTAGCCATAGGATCCGTAGCCTGGTCACCAGGACACCTTCCCATGGAGCAGCACTGGAGAGCGGAGTGCCACAAAACCCTCTGAGAGGCTGCTGGGATCTCCT
Organism: Agapornis roseicollis; assembly: GCA_002631895.1. Taxonomy (NCBI): domain Eukaryota; kingdom Metazoa; phylum Chordata; class Aves; order Psittaciformes; family Psittacidae; genus Agapornis; species Agapornis roseicollis. The sequence continues at coordinate 30,260 of NDXB01003479.1, read as the reverse complement.
CTCCCATCCAGACCCTCCTTCAGGTGACAGCACCAAGCGTTGGAGCAAAGCCTGAGGTCAGAGCTCCAGCATCTCACACTCTCCATGGCTTGGCCACCATGGATGGGTTTCCCCAACCAGGCTCATTGGCACATATGCAGTGAAAAGATGTAGGCATTCAGATACAGCCCTCAGCATACCCAAATCTGGAGTTCTCTGGGATGAAACAGGATGTGGGGAGGCACTATGGGGTGAATGAGTTAGCAAGAAAGAAGCAGAACAGAGGACCTGAGACCAGCCTTGCCTTTAGGCAGGCTTTCAGAGGACAGAGTGTTTTGCAGTGGTTAGACCTAAACTGATGCTTCAACTCCCTTTTCTCACCATGCCAGCATGGGACTGGTGATCTCACTGGGGCATTGGCTGCAATGAGTTCAGCTCCAGCAGTTCCAGCTAGAGCTGACCTTGGCCATCTGTCTAATGCTTCTGCAATTTGGTCACACAACTCATGGTAACTTTTAAGGACCTTGTGCCTGCGCACGTTGCTGCTCTCACATCTCAGCAGCCACGACCGCTCTGCTGCCAGGTGTCCCAGGCTCCCCAAAGCGTCTGTCGTCTTATTAGCAGAGCCTCCACTTGGGATTTATCTTCCATCCAGAATTTAAGCTGAATTTATGTATTAACTAAAGACTATTAGTGCCAAAAATAAGTGGGATGCCACTTGCTCAGCAGCACAGGCCTTACGAGAGACCACGTGGCTCAGCCAACCCACCCAATCGCAACCCCAGAGAGGCTTTTTATAGACACCCACGTCTGATGAAGTGCAAGTGATGCTTGGTTTGCTGCAAGCTTTGCTTTGCAAGCATCTGATTGCAGGGGGAGGGGAGGGAAATATCCCAGCATCCACAGGCAGGAGGCTCGGTTCCTGCCTCACTGCAGGCTGGGTAAGCAGCCAGGTGGAACTACAAATGGTTTAGGAACAGGTAGTGGCAAAGCTGCCTCGTGTCTCTCCCATAAACAACCGCACATGCAGCGTGCAGCTTCTGGCACACAGCACACATACTGCTGAGTATCTCAGTGCAGTACTCAATGTAGAATCATAGATTTATAGAATGGTTTGAGTTGGAAGGGACCTTAAAGCTCATCCAGTTCCAATCCCTGCCACTGGCAGGGACCCCTTCCACTGGAGCAGCTTGCTCCAAGCCCCTGTGTCCAACCTGGCCTTGAGCACTGCCAGGGATGGGGCAGCCACAGCTTCTCTGGGCACCTTGGGCCAGCACCTCAGCACCCTCACAGTGAAGAGCTTCTGCCTAAGAGCTCAGCTCAGTCTCCCCTGTTCTGGCAGGTTCAAGCCATTCCCCTTGGCCTGGCCCTACAGGCCCTTGTCCCAAGCCCCTCTCCAGGTTTCCTGCAGCCCCTTTAGGCACTGGAGCTGCTCTAAGGTCTCCCCTTCAGGAGCCTTCTCTTCCCCAGGCTGACTAAGGATCCTCCACTTTGCCCTAAGCAAGACTGCTTGAGGCAGAATAGCAGTTGTGCAGCATTGTTGAGTTGTAACTGGTGGTGGCTTCTCTGTTCCCCAGGTTGTTCCCAAGGTATTTTTTCCATTAAGTACACCCCCCTCCCCAGCACCAGAAGGGATGCTGTGAGTCCTTCCCTGGAGGTAGATCCAGCCTGCACATTCTGTATATCTCATGTCAAAAGACAATTGCATATTCCCACTTCTTATCTGAGTACTGAATTTCAGGAAATTTCCTTTAAGAATTGCTCTAAATGGAAAAAAAAAAAGGTCATTGAAACACCTTCAAGATTTTAAACAGGGTACAGCCTCAGAGAACACTGCAGAAAGAGGAGCCAAAGCCATCATTAAAAACATGTTCGGGTTTTCTTAGCTCAGCTGCAATTATTGCTCTGAAAGCTGAGGATGTACAATAGAGAAGAGTGTATGTGGGAGGGAGGAGAGGAGAAGGGGAAAACAGAAAGACAACAGCAGCATGGAAGGAAATTCAACACTGCCAAGTGAAAGCCACTGTGACAGGCAGAATTATTTCCTTGCAGAAGGGTTTCCCGTGTCATCCATTACACAGAGAAGGAGAGAAAGAATCCCATTATTTTGAAGAATATCTGCCATGAAAGTAGGAATCCAAGGAGGGGGGATTCCCTGAGATACTGCACCCAGGAGATTGCCCCCATGAATGTCATTCCCCTACTCTCCAACAAAAGATGAGTTTAGCCCTGCATAAAACTGCTTCATGTATAATCCTGTTCTTAGCCTCTCTTGCTGAAACGCACGTTCCTGGTATAGCAAAGCTCCCCAAACCTCCAGTCCCCACTGCTGGGCAGGTTTCTGCTGCAGGGACATGGGTGCGTTTCCCACAGGCTCCACACTCATCCCCTTCCCACCCATCTGACAACCCTCCTGGGAGCATCATTTGCCCGGCAGGTTGCTAACCTTAGTTTTTAATAGGAGGAGCCCAGGGCGTTGTTCTCCTGTGCAGGCACTGCCCATCACAAGGACCACTCTTCCCTCCTCAAATCTGGCTGCCAGGGTGCAGGGACCTGAGCCTCTGGAAACAACAGGCAGCAGAGCTGCAGGAGGTGCTGCCTGATGGGGCATCACTGACCCTGCCCCTCACACCCTCAGCCCAATGGAGACAGAGAGCAGCTCTGCTGACACCTCCAGAAAGGCCCCTGGACCAGCCTGCTTAATAAATACTTGAGTTCAACCACTCTGCAGCTTCTTTGGGTGAGAATGAGAGGCTTGGCAGAGCTTATCTGTGCTGTGCTTCAGGTCAGGTTTAACCTGGCACCCCACGGGAAGGGAAGTGCCAAACACTTTATTGCCTGCCCAGGGAAGGAAAGGGCTAGTGCTATCCTCTTGGCTCTGGGACACAGCCCGATCCCCATGCAAGTGCGAGGGGTGGGAAACTCCCTGAAGGCAGGGTGATGGGAAAGGGTACTGAATTACAAGAGATGATGGGAAAAGAAATGCTGAATCCCTTCCCAGCAGGTTCACATGAAGCTGTCAGTAAATCTTGTGCAACATAAGGGAACATCACAGGTGGAGATCAGCATCCCTACTCTTGGACACAAATCCTGAAGGGATCTATGCAGGGACAGGGGCTGAGTGACCTGTTTCAGGCCCCAACCCACACAAGAGCACACACAGCCATACATGTCCCTGTGCACCAGGAGCCAAGGACAGAACAAGACCTCTCTCAAGCTGCAGAGCTGCCCAGCACCATAACTTGAGGAGCCACCTCCAGCTGCAGGAGCTCCTGCAGGCAAAGGTGGCCCAGCACTCAGCACCAGCTTCTCACAATCACATCCCATGCAGCCAACCAATACCCAAAACAGCAATAGGCAGCTGCAGTCCTGCAGCCACTCAGGGCTGCCTTGGCACTGCAGGAAAAACACAGCCATTCTCCCAGCAGGAAGGTTTCAGAAGGTCTAATGGCACCTTCCAATGTGCCTATCTGCCATTCTGAAGTCAGAACCTTAGAGTCACAGAAAGGGGGAAAGCCATTCCTCCTTGTCCTGTCCCTATAGACCCTTGTCAAAATCGCTATGATAGCTTTCTAAACCACGACACCCTTTCGGGTATTGGAAAACTGTTAGAATGTCTTTCCTGAGCCTTCTCTTCTCCAGGCTGAACAAGCTTCTTCACATCTTTATGATTCAGCAGTTACCAGCTCCTCTCCTGGATGTTTTAATATCTAAATACAAGGTTTGCTTGTCCCATCAGCTATCAGCCAGTTTCAAAGTTCACCACAGAAAGGTATTTTCTCTCCTTGCTCAAAGAACCATGTGAAGCCTCCTTCCTGCAATGGCCATAGCTTTATCCACAGTTCCCAGTTTGATTACAGTGGCAGCATGGGCTTTCTTGGCAAATTAAGTCAGCTTTTCTATAGGTGTATCAACAGGATTTCCTCCAGTTCCTTGCACCTGCACTGTCCTGGTGTGACAGCTCTGGTCTCTGTGCTTTTGCTCGGATGTCATGGAGCAGAAGGCAATTCAGGCTGCAGTGCTTGGGAAGGAAGGAGAGGCCTGCAACCGTCTGCAACTCGAGGCAGGAGGGCTCTCAGATTAGCTGTCTCAGCATAGGCAGAGAGTGCAGTTGTCTTTCCTCTCACCAGGAAGAGTCTGCAGAAGTAAACATGCACACGGATCCTGCCTATCTGGGTTTGCATCACCTCCAGTCACATTTACTGACATGCAGCATCCCCAAGAGCTGGGGAATGGGCCCTGATGGCCACCCTCAGGGTCATTTCAAGCCTCGAAACACAACGCTGATCTCTCAGCTCCGTGCAGCAGCTGTAGATTTGAAGTTTGTAAGCATCAGACCAGGTGCTCAGCCTCACCTGAGCATCCGTCCATCACAGAGTGAACCACAAAGCTGCTCAGCCTTCTAACAGCTTGGGAAACCCTCTCTCCACACCATCATGCAGCACTGAGTGCCCTTGGGGATCTGCGCTTGCCCCCAGCACACCCAGCTGGTTGTGAGCATCAGAAAAACAGCCTGGATGTCACAAGGTTGCATGTCAATGAACTGACAGAAATCATCTCTTCCCATGTCGCAGCTCCCTAGTGCAGATGGAGCGTGGCGCTGCAGATCAGAGACAGGTCAGGGGACCACAGGTTTATGTCTCTGGATCGAACTCCTTTGCTGTGAGTGGAGCTTGGCTGAGAAATGTTCAGAGTTAGACGGCCACCAAAGCAGAGTCCACATGCTGCTGCCCAGTACCAGGCAGGTCCCTTGCCACTGAGGCCCATCAGTGGAAGGTGCTGGAGGGAAGAAGGGTTTTGTCACCATTTCTGCTGATTACAGACACTGATACACTGGTATGAACCCAGCACGCTACCTGCTCCCTAGCAAAGCAGGCAAAGCAGCATCCTTCCTGCTTGCCAGGCAGGGAATCACAGTGTGGGGATGCTAAGCAGCTTTCCTACAGTCAGTGGCACAGATGGGAACTGAACCAAATCTCCAAGCACAATCCCCTTGCCTGCATCGGTTCCCTCCAGAGCATTAAGCCACACACACACCTCTCTACAGTGCATGCACCCAGCACAGTAACACAGGGACAGGGCTCAAACCAACCCATGTAGCTGGTTTTGTGTGCTGAATGCCTGAATGCTAGAAGTGGGCTTAGATCCTCCACAAAACTCCTTCTCTGGAGTATGTTCCGGGTGATGGAGATCAGGCTCCACAGAGGAATTAAGGATCGATAGATAAGAAAACCTGTCATTGCCTCCCTGCAGAGCAACACCCTCTTGGGGCTATAATCACAGCACTGCCTCAGCTTCATACAGTGCCTCTCCCCACTCCTTCTGGCTATGAGGAATCTGAGGAAATGTAGAACCGGCAAGTGCACCCCAACCACACTGTACACACAGGCATGGCCTCTGGGATAGCTGGGATTCTTCTTCCCTATGGCTTCAGCAGACCCTGCAGTAAGGCACCGTGTAAAAAGTGACCTTCTTTGGGTAACCTCATTCCTGCTGCTTCCCATCACCTTAGTGCTTGTAGGTATAGACGAATTTCTAGTTTCCATCCAAATCATCCTACATCTACTGCTATATCATCCCCAGTGCCCCAAAACCTCTGGTCTTTCCCAGTATCTCACCTGCATCTGATCCCCCAAACCCACCAGAACACCTCATCTCCTCTAGGTTTTCCCCTCTTTGCCTGTGAGGCCATTTGGGCTCTAGGGCATCATCAGGTCTGGTGCTCCCACAGATTTTGCCATGGCCTGCAGTTGTTGCTGCAGCTGAGCATCCAAGAAACAGCAGTCACCCTACAGACCCAGCCTCTGCGTCCCCTATGCCAGGAAGACCAGATTAAATCGCCAACCTAGGAAGAAAGTGTGACAGAGAGCCCCCTCCATGCCACAGGCCTCCACACCAGCTGCATCCTCATTTCCTGCCATCAAGGCATCTCTCTGGGAGTGTTCAAGATCAGGGCAGCACTGGGGTGATGGGACACCAATTTGATGTCTGCCCCATCTGCTTGGGGCCCAGATGCACTGCCAGAAGCTGGAGGAGCAGGGCTGGAATGTGCACTGCCTCCTCCTGCCATGTTTATGGAGTGTGCCAAGTCAAGCCAGGAGCCGCAGGAAGGACCTGGCAGGGAAACTCCTCCAGCTCCTTTTTGCTGCCTCAGCTCTGCAGACTAGGGGACGTGTCTGTGGGACTCAGGCTCTCCAGCACTGTAAGAAAGAGTTTCCAGGTCTCTTTGAAGCCAGCAGGTAACACCCCACCAACACCAGATCCTGTCAGGACAGGAATCTCCATTCCAGCACAGGACATACATGTGCAACTGCCCAAGGTTATACCAGCCTCACCAGGCAGCTCCCATCTGAGCACAGGGCCAGCAGCACAAGAGACAGCCCAGCAGCCAGGATGAACAAACAGCTCCTTCTCTCTGCAGGGACACAGGGAGAAGGCGGATGAGGCCCCACGTGGCAGTGGATCATCTCAGAGATGCTGATGACTTGGGCTCCACTTGCTGATGACTGGACTACCAGCAGCAACCACCAGCCTGGCTTGAGGCTGACAGCAGCCTAGAGGAGCCTAGAAGTCCCCACTCCTCGTCTCTCCTGTACCGAGCCATGCAGAAGTGAAGCTGAGGAAGACCAGAGGAGTGGAAATGGGAAGATAGGAGCATCCAGAGCAGCAGGTCCAGACAGGGGGCAGAGGCATCAGTTCCCATCATTGCAGTTACTAGGCAATGCTGCATCAGGAAGATCCAGCCCTCAAGCAAGGCATCCTGACAGCCCTCTCATACTTCATGTCATACTCCCAGGGCTAATGAATGTGTTCACATACACACACCTCTGCATGCTGGGAAAGGCCACATTACGTTAACAGAAGCCATGCCTGATCCTGGCCTCATCAGTGCAGCCTACCCTACACAGCTCAAGTGGTGCTGCAGCAGGAAGCCAGGGTCTGATGGGGACAGGCTCCAGCAAGTGCAGCAGCCAGGGCTGGTGCATTGCTGCCAACTTTGAGACAGCCCAGAACGAAGACCTAATTCCAGTGCCCACCCTCCTGCCAAGCCATCTGCCTGTCCTGAGACCACCGAGAGGATCCTGAACAGCACTTCAGCACTAGCGAGCCATTATGAAAAGTGGATGAGCAGTGATTGATTATAATGAATGCAAATACCTGCCTCCTGACCCCAAATTGGCAGGACCTGACTAGCTCTGCCACTAAGTAGTACAGCATGTCCTTCCACAGGCTCTGCAAAGCCTTCCCATCCTCCCCAGCATTTTCACAAGCCACCACACACTGCACTGCCCATCCAGACCTGCCCTAGAAAACCACCACATACAAGATCTGCTCTCCATCAGCCCCAGGGCCCAGCTCCCACCCATAGATCCCATAGGCTCATTTCCAACACCTGATGCCATTGGGAAGGCTTTCCCAAAATCCTCAGCTCCCTCAGTGGAACAAAGCACAATACCCTCACACGAAGACAGGGTGAGAGTGGGGGTCAGTGGGGTGGGAGCTGGGCACTGTCAAGAGCATGACACCTCCCACTCACCGAGCATGTGTGTCCCACCCCACAGAGATGTTATGCCCAGAAACAGAAGCCAGCTCTCCTCCAGGAGGCCACCAATTACGAAGTGTTCCTGCAAAACCAGGACACACACTCCAGCCTGAAAGGATGATCTCAGTTGCCCTCCATGGGCCAGCAGTGATAGGAATACAGGGAAAGATGGCACTGTCCTGCTGCAGATGGCGCATGGGGCTGCAGAACCCCTGCAGCCACCAATCCCAGCCCACAGACCTTGAAGCTCTGCCCTGACCAGGGAGAGATGCTGTGAGCAGAAGCACCTGGTCTCTAGGGTACAATATCAGACAACAGTGGGAACAGACTTGAGTATCTATCTAGTCACTGATCTCACATCCTCTGAGCAGGCTACCTTGCTGCCTGCGTGGAGGTCAGCCATAACAGGGTCACTCCTGATGGGTGTCTGCCCAACCTCTGTTAAAACACTCTCTACTGATAGCCCTCAGTCAGTTCCAGACCAGGCCACAAGGGACAAGGGCAGATACCTTTGCAGAAGGGCAGATACCTCTGGTTTGCTATTCCTTGCCAGCACTGTTGCCATCTTCTGGCCTCTTTTCTGCAGACAACTTCTTCCCATCAGTTCGTTCAAGGTGCCACACCAGCACCATGCTCAGCCCATGCCACCACCATGAGGTCCAGCCCAGTTCCAATCCTTGATTCATGCTGGGGATCCCTTCTAGGAGGTCACCCTTTGGTCATGGTTTGGACCGCAGAGATACCTTAAGGAAGCAATTGCTTGGGATAAAGACCCCACGACAAGAAGACTATAGAGGATTCCCTGGCACAGGCAACCAGCCAGCAATGTCAAGAGCTGGCTGACTCTAACGTGAACAGAGACAACTGACCACCAGTGCCCTGGGTCTCCAAGGCAGCACATCCTATCCCCCTCTGACACACCAAATCTCTTATTTTCTCATTGCCTTTCAATTCCCTAACATGAATTCTCCTTCCCTGAACAGCTTCAGTGCTGTCTGCTGCAACTTCCATACAAAACTCCTCCGCAGATCCTCTGAGCACAGAGGCGATCCCCACTACCTGACCACATCCCAGGCTTCCCTGCCTGGAGTGACACAAATCATTTTCATTTAAGCTGCAAATCATCTGCTCCCCTCTAGTACCTCATGCTCTGGGAAACCTTTTCCTCCTCCACACCCATCACCCTCCTATCCAGAATGGAGCTGGACTGTGGGGATTAGAGGAAAGCCATTTTCACTGACCTGTCTGGCTTTGCAGCACACAACCAGCACCGAGCTGCAGCAGGCCAGCCCTGGGAGCATGGTCATTCGGCAGAGAAGGAGCAGCAGTGATTCATCTTCCTTTTGATCTTTAGCCTACCCTTGCAGACTCAAGGCTCTGTGCCCACAACCTCTGGCAGCTGGCAGACCTGTCCACGCACCCTCCCCAGACCTGAGAAGACAAGTGCTGAGAGGTGCTGGCACCCTTTAGGGGCTCGGCTGCTGCACCCCCCCGTTCAGTAGGCGAGCAGATGCCTGCCTGCCAAAGTTGCCAGGGAGATGAGCTTCCTCCAGGGCTCCCCGTGCTGCATGCAACCCCCCCCCCCC
>NDXB01003479.1:1799-21077 GCA_002631895.1 Agapornis roseicollis | reverse complement strand
TCCTCCACCATCTGCACCGGACAGAGCACGGTACAGAGCAGAGAGCACCCACACCCCCCCACACCCCAACCCCTTGCCCCTGGATCAGGGCAGACCCTCTGCAGTCATGGACTCGAAAGAGGGGTGCAGCAGGTTGGGAGGGGTGTGCTCGCACTGCAGCAGCCTCCTTGGATCAGACAGGACCTACTGGCATCTTTGCTACCCACAGCCTAGCTTCCCACCAGCAGTGACCATGCTGCTGCACCCAGCGGGCGCAGGAGGACTGACAGAAGCTACCTGACACCCCCAGCACCTCCTGGCTCAGACAAGACTCTATCACTTCCCAGCACTTTATCACTCAGGCTGCTCTGCAGTGAGGATTTCTCAGATGACCACAGGCTCTCAGCCTTCAGACATGTTGTCCACCGAGGATCAACCTCCTGCAGCTCCTCCTAGCCAAGCACACACCACTCACCTCTGCCCTGCTCCTTGCATCCACATTCTTGCCTGCCAAAGGCCGTCACAGCTCACTGGGGAAGCCTCCATGCTGCTTCCAGGCAGCACAGCTCTCATCAGCTCTCAGCAGTGTCACACCATAACTCAGGAGGGGAAACAGAGATAAGGCAACTCCAGCACCAGCATCCCGTGCCTTAAACCTGGCAAAGCAGCAGCTGCTCCTCATGGGATGCCACACTGCTCATGGGAACTGGCAAATCCATCAGATCCTGCTAGAAGAGGCATCCTCAGCCCAACTTACAGGGGATCCCTTGCAGGACTTTGCAGTAGATGGGGGCAACCACAGCATCTCTGGGCAACCTGTGCCAGGGCCTCACTATACTCTTATAATAAAGAACTTCTTCCTAATATCTCATGTCAGTCTCCCCTCTGTCAGTGTAAAAACAGTCCCCCTTGCCCTATCCTTATAGGCCCTTCTCAAAAGTCCCTCTCCAGATTTCTTGACAGTCTCCTTTAGGTATTGGAAGACTGTTATAAGGTCTCCCCTGAGCCTGCTTTAAGGCTTAAGGTGGTCATTGTGCATTTTGCCTTAACACAGACTAAACTAAGTGGGGACCTCAGCTGTGGGAGAACATGGCTCCCTTTTTGCCCGATGATGTTTATTGCCTCCATCCTCCCAAGCATGTGTCGATTTCTGATCCAGATCTAAATCCAAGCCAAGGTGTTGCCTCTAATTTGGAAAGGGCATTATGCTTCAGGTCCCATATCTAAGGGTTATTAGCAGAGCACAAAGACAGCAACCAAGCGGCAGCTGCTGTCCAGAGGCTGTGCATGGGGAGGCCCTATATATAAAAATCAGCACTGCTGGGATCACACAGAAGCCTTTTTCGTCTCCTCTTACTCATAGAGATCCTTGGGGAGATGCTTTATTTAGTCAAACATTGCTGAAAGGGGGAACTGAGAAATTAGCCAGGCTTTGCTCCATGCACAGCACGTGCCTGGGAGTGGACAACCTCTGTTGTTTCAGGTTCAGATGTGTGCCACCCCTGCAAGGGGTAAAAGCTTTCTTCAGAAAAGTGACCGCTCGCTCTGCATCTGCAGAAACTCAAGGCAAGAAGGAAGCCAGTTTTCACTCTTCTGTGAACCTAAGGAAGTGTGATTTTCTGAAGGTGGTGAGAAATAGCTTCAGACATCTCCAATTAGCAGGGTGGCACGTGAGAAAACCCAGCTTTGCTGCTCCCTGCTCCACAGCTGTCCTGGGATGAAGGGAGAGCACCAGCACGGGTGGCTGGAGTCCACACACACCCTTCCCCTGTGCCTGCTTGGCTTGGAGCAAGCTCGGTGATGTGTAGGGCAGTGGAGAGGGATATTTCTGCATGAGCTGCTGGTCCAAAGTTGCCAGTGCTATTTCAGGCAGCAACACCTACACTGTCTTCCAGAGGGCTGTATTTTACAGTGGGCACTTCAAATCAGGCCTCCTCCCCTCACAGGCCAGTTGTAAGCAATCTGCCTCCCAGAATCAACAGATAAACAAGCCCCAATAACTCATGGCCACTGGGTCCAATGCCACAGCCCCAGCATCTTCTTAGATCCACCAAGAGCATGGCGCTTTCTGACTGAAACAAACCCCAGCACCTCATCTCCCAAGAAGTACCTGCTGCAACAACAGGTCCTCTGCCTGCAAATCCTCCCAGGGATCTGCCACCAGCAGATTACATGCCCAGACTAAGCTTAGCTAATCCTACAGGCAGGCCGCATACTTCCTCCTGGAACTGCACAGCGCTTTCAGTGAGGTGCTCCAGGAGATGCACAAGCTCCAATTAAAGCTACTTTGCAACTTCCTGCATATGGAGGCAAGAAGATATTTGCTCCTCTGTGAAAGCAGAAATCAAAGCCCAAAGAGGTTAAATCCACACCAGTGAGAGCCCCTCCTGTATACAAAACATGTGCAAGTATATGTTCCACACAGGAAGCATGGACTCACAGAAAGCAGATGATGACACAAGCAACTTTTAAAGACCAGGAGGGTCAGGACCATAACTCTCTTTCTGGATTCAGATCAGGAGGAGCCCCACCAGGGATACCAGATATCACACAGCCACGCCACCAGTGAGAGCCAGCACCATGTCTTACACTTGTTTCTTCCACCTTGATCTGTGCATGTAGGCACAAAAGAGATAAAAGACAACCCAAAATTAGGGAGCTAAAAGATGTAAAGAAAAAAGACAGGAGGAGAAGCAATAACAGGCATCATTATATAACAGTAAGAAAAAAACAGTAATACTTCCAGCGCAGAAGAGGTTTTAAGATGGGCAAGTGGGAGGTGAGACCCACAGGATCCTAGTCCCAGGGCCCATATGCTCCCTGTGTGCCAGCAGGATGCCATGGCTGGGCAGAGGTACCTCAGGACATGGCAGGTAGGGAAGTTCCAGGCTCCTGAGCCTCCCCAGCAGCAGTGGGCTGGCCAAGTGGGAATCTTCCTGCCTGGATCTCAGCACAGGGGGGCAGACACAAAGTGGCCCAGGTGGCACCAGCATAGGCCAGCTGCACAGACTGGTTTTCCTATTCTGCATCCCACTTCCCATGCTGCCCTTCCCTCTCCTCCAGCCTTCCAGACTCTGCCCAGCGAGGGTCTGGATCCCATGCAGAGCATCACCAGCCTCTTTCTCTCCTCCGAACAAGCTGTGCAAGCAGCAGAAACTGTTCCTTGGAGAGACAGACACAGAGATGCTCTGACCACAGACCTAATCCTACAACGCATCCTGGACTCAGCAAGCAGTGAGAGCAGAGGACACACAGCATCTTAGCCTGTGAGAAGGGGATGAATCACTGAAAACAGACCCAGGCACGGAGCCAGAGTAGGGAGAAGATGGTCCTGTGAGGCCTCCATCTTTGGGAGTGGGGGGACTGGAGTGATCAGAGCTATGAGGTCCCTCTCCACCCACCCAGAAGTCCACCCAGGATCTGGCCCCCTGGCTTCATAATATCCGTTACAAGGCTGCAGCCTGGCTATGCCTCAGAGTGCACATCATGCCTGCACACTTTACTCTTCCAACTCTGGAGTCATGCTCAGCCACCTGCACCCCTCCACATCTCCCCTCCCAGCAAAAACAAAGGAGCAAGAGGGCAACCATGGCCTGGTTTCCCAGTCTACCACCAGCTTGGGTGCTATGAATCAGAACTTCCTGCCAGGAATGTCACCTTCAGCAGTAACCTCCCAGCTGAACCGAGAGCATGGAGTGCTCAGGGAACCACAGGTTCAGCAGGCTGAGGCTCCTGCTTCATCTTCATCACTGAACCAAACCACAGTTATGACAGTTCCCAACCACCAGCTCTTATTCTCCTTCTGCAATCTGCCACACAGCCCTGCTGAGACAACCCTGCCAACAACCTGCAAGAGCCCCTCAGCCCAGAACCCTCCTCAGACCATCAAAAATACGGAGACAAAAGCATCAGCTCCAAGAGTGTGTCACAGGCACAACGACATCCCTTAACTTGTTGTTACATCAGCCTACATGTTAACACTTTGGGCCTGATCCAGGAAGCAATGGAGCAGCCTCTGTTCTTCTTAAAGTCATACCCTGCTGCTCAGAGATGTGTAACTTCGGAATCCTTCTTGTTTAAAAAAACTCAAACAATAAAAGCCACGTGCCTTTTGCTGTGGCTTCATCAGATGATGAGACCACAGAACTAAGAAATTCCCCCATTTTCCCTTTCTGTAACTCTGCAACAGCTACTTCACTAAATTCTCTTATGTCCACAATGGCCCACATACAGATGCACATGAAATTAGTTCCTCCCGAATTAGTTTTCTCGTATGCAGTCCGAGCCCATTTTCCTCAACAACATACTAACAGATGCAAGGTTCCACCTTTCTCTCAGGAAACATCCCTTCTAAATTTATCTTTTGGATAACTAGAAGAAGAGACAGGTCCGGCTTTCAAAACCTGGGGTCAGCAGTCCTGACGGCGAAGTATTCACTCCAGAAACATCTAGTTACTAACACAACAACCACAACACACGTGTGTTCGTTACAGAGCTAAGTATAACTTGATGAGTCCCTTTGCTTTTAACGAGGCAAAAGGCCAATTAACCTGATGAGGGAGTACAGCATGCTGTCATTGAGTGGGAGACCTGGATTCCCTGAAGATATGCCCTATGCATCATAGAATCACAGAATCACAGAATCACAGACTGGTTTGCATTGGAAAGGACTTGAGTTCATCCAGTTCCAACCCCCTGCCATGGGCAGGGACACCTTCCACTAGAGCAGGCTGCTCCAAGCCCCATCCAACCTGGCCTTGAACACTGCCAGGGATGGGGCATATCCTCATAATCCACTGCAAATGAGACATTCAAATCCATTTCTGATGGCATGGAGCAGCACTTGGAACTGCCCGGGTTAACACCGGCCTTCTCCGGATTCTGTGACACAGTATCTGAGCATTCAAGCTGGACCAAGGGCCAGCCTGGCATTTCTGTCAGCTCAGATCCTAACCCTGGGAAAATGCATTCATTGTCTTTGCCGGGTCCCTCGCAGCCCAGCCCATCGCAGGTATTCGCCCTGCCAGGATAGCCCGGGAAAACCAGGTGCAAAAGGAGTAACGCTTCCCGGTGGAAGTCATTTCATAACCGCGTTCACGGAGGTGGTGGAGGATCAGAACACAGCATGCACACAACAGGAGAGCAGCGCCAGTGCGTTGTCAGGAGGCATCTAAACGCGCTGAACGAACAAAAGAAACCCAACTTCACACCGCGAGGCCGTTATTTTGAAGGAGGCAAAACTTCCCTGCACTTAGGGCACACCTCGAGAGCCAGCATCAGCCCCAGGCCCTGCAACCCCGCAAAACGGCCCCTGTCCTCATCAGTAAACATGCCCTGGGGCGGGGAGCGCATCAGGCACCACCGATGCGCGCAGAGCGAACGGAGCCACCACCGCACGCCGGTACCGGCTCTCCCGACCTGGAGCCGCCTGCCCTCACCCGGGCGAACCGGGGAAAACGGCACCCGGGGCGGGGGGCGCTGGAAAAGCGCCGAGAACGGAGGGCTCCATCGCGCTGCCGCCCGAAGGACAGCCGGCGGCCCCGGGCGCAGAGGCAGCCGGGCTGAGGGCCCGTCCCCGGGGCTCGGGGCTGCGCTGCTGGCACGGCGCCGGGGGACCGGGACAGGACCTTGAGCCGGGAGCCCGGGGCAAGGAGCGCGGCCGTGGTGGCCGGGCCCGGTGGAGCGCATCGCCCTCCGTGCAAGCTCTGCTCCCGGTGCCGGCCGGCGGTGAGGCGGGGGGTGATGGCCGGGCACCCCCGTTCAGCCCCGGGGGTACGGACCCGTCGGCCCGCGACCGTTCCCTGCTGCCGCTCCCGAGCGTCCCCCGGCCGCCGCCCCCCGCCACCGCGGCGCGGCCCGTACCGCAGTCGGCGCAGAGGATCCGCGCCACGTCCCGCTTGAGGTTCTTGCCGCTGGTGTCGAGCGGGGCGAAGGCGGTGCGGAAAACGAGCGGCTCCTCGGTGGGCTCCAGGAAGAAGATGTAGCGATGGTTGCGCTTCACTTTGAAGCAGGGCGCCTTGGAGCCCACGCTGATGAGCTGCTCCCGCTGCAGCCCGCCGCTGTTGAGGGGCCACAGGTCGAGAACCTTGACCAAAACCCCTCCGGCAGGACCGGCGGTTCCCCGGCTGTCATTGCCGCCGCCGGCGGGGGGGCCCACGGACTGCACCTTGCCCTCCAGCACCACCGCCGCCGTGTACGCCTGGTCCTGCACCGACTTGAGACTGGGCGAGTAGCAGGCGAGGGAAACGCCGAAGAGCAGCATGGAGAAGCCGGGCGCCGGGTCGCGCCTCATGCCGCCGGCTACCGCTCGCTCCCCGCCGGCCCTGCGGCGGCCGGGCTGCGGGGCTGCGGCGCGGCGGGCGCGGCGGGGCGGAGCGGAGCGGCACGACGCGGAGCGGCACGGCGCGGCGCGGCGCGGGTCCTCCTCCGAGCGAGGGAGGTGGGATGCGCTCACCGCCTTCCCTTCCTCCGGGATGCTGACCCCCACCCGCCCCTTAAAACGGTGATTCCCCGCCCGGGACTCCCCCCGCCTCGGGGATGCCCGCTGCAGCAGAGGGGATCCCTGCATCTCTGCATCCCGCCTCCTGCAGGGTTGGGGGTCCCGGGGATGGAGGCAGATCGTGCTGTCTCCATCTCAGCCATGGAGCCAGCCGGTTGCCAAGCCCCCAGTCAGTCGCCTGCCCAAGATGCCATCAAAGATGCACGCTTTTGGGGGCGGCTGCAGGTGCGTGATTTGCAGGGCCCAGGAGCCAGGGGGGGGTCCTATTTTCCCGATGTTTTTATGGAGCAGGGAGATTTGTGCCTGAGATTCCCTGTGCACCTGAAGAGAAGACATTAACACAGAGACAAATGGAGTAAGGTAATAGCTGAGGAGACAAAGCCTCCTTTCATGCCCTAATGCCTGCTGTCTCTTTTTAATAAACAAGTGCTCTTCCCCTGCAGTGGTTTCCAGGAGGAGTCAGTTTAATCTCCAAAAAGTGGCTTATTTCAGTTTATTTTCCAAGCTGATCCCGAAGCATCTGTACTCACAAAGCCTCGCCGCCCAGATGCTACGGTGTGGAAGCGATCTGAGATGCTAAATTAACAGCAGAGGACTTCACAGTTGTTGTTGCACAGGATTTGCATTGGCAGGGAGCGGCCATAGTCCCACCGCGGTGGAGGTGACCTGGAGGCAGAAGGCCGGGCTCAGCCTGAGGCAGAGGGTTGGGGCACAGCCTGGAGCAGGGACACGGCTCCTGCCCCAGTGGCTTTACAGCCTCAGGAGAATCCCTCAGCACACCCCAAAAGCACCAGCTCTTGGAGCACATCAGGGAGAGCAGAGAAACACAGGAGGCAGAATCCATGTAACATAGTGCAGCCAGAATCATCAGGAAAAATGGGAAGGGAGCGGAGCTCTGTGCCCAGCACAGGCACTGCCAGCCAGCTGCTTTTCTTCCTCTCCAATGGGGGTAACAGTCCTCTGAGCAGCTCTGCCATTGCAGGACCGTGATGCTTCAGAAGCAGCACAGTGTGTTAACGGCAAGGCTTGGGGAGCATTTCTTGTGCGCTTTTTCTCTCGCTGACTCCGATTCTCTGTGGCTGTTTTCAGGTGTTTTTGAAAGCTTTCTCTGTTTGGTGACGGTGCAAAACTGCAGAGGAACACAGGTGGAGGCAGAAGGGATCAGGAGTCTTTCCAGTGGCAGATGGAAGGAGAGACTTTTGGAGTCAGGAGGCTGCTTGAAGGAGTAGGGAAACCACCTGACCTCCCTCTGCTTATGACACAAACCCTTGTGGAAATCCCCCTATCCCTAACACTGTTCAAACAGCAACACAGGCTCTGCCTTAGAGGGAAGGAGATACTGGACAGCATGACTGGATCTGGAGCTCTCCTACTCTACCCTGCCCCTCACCAGAAAAGATGGTTTCATTCCCAGGCATTTGAGTTGCTAATCCTTGTCATCTCCCTGCTTGCAGGTTGAAATCCCAGTGGGACCACAGTGGTTCAATCACTCAGAGAAATTCAGCACAAAACACCTGTGAAGCCTATGGGGCAGTTCTGAAAAGTGAGGAGTTTCATTGTCTCTGGGGCATTTTGGAGTTGAGGACACTTGGCCTCATAAAAAGGCACTGGCCACATCTCCTTGTAGCAGTAATTTTCCTTCTGTTCAGCCTAACTCTTGTGAAGACAACTAGTCTTCATCACCTGTGATGCTTGCATTTCTTTCCCCATTCCCTACTGCTTCTCCCATGTAAATGGAAAATCATTCCTTTTTGTGGGTCCTTGGGTATTTTGGCATTTGAAATGAATAAGGCATGGCCCTGGGTGCAGTAACCATCCCAATCTGAGCACTGGCTGGAGAGAATGAAGCCTAAATAAGATACTCTTCAATTGCCTTGCAAAGACTTACCTTATTCATAGAGTAACAGGCTAACTGAGGTTGGCAAGGAACCTCAGGAAGTGTGTGGTCCAAGCCCCTGCTCATAGCAGGCCCAGCTGGTGTAGGTCGCTCCATGTCACGCCTAACACAGCCTTGAACCTCCCTGGTGAACTTCTTCCAATTTTGACCACATTCATGGTGAAAAATGCTTCTCCTTATCCCTAATGGAAATTCCTGTGTTCCAGCTTGTGCCCGTCATGTCTTGCCCACCTCCATCTGAGAGGCTCTGCCCCTCTACCACCTCTTTGAGGTGGCCACCAGCAGCTCCAAAACCTCCTCCTCTCCAAGCTGAACAAAGCCAGCTCAATGAGGTTTTTCCCAGATCTCCTAACCTCCATTCCCTGACCTCAGCAGCTCTCATTCTAGTCTGTCAATGTCTTTCTAACTGGAAAGTCCCAACTCAACCCAACCTCCATCTGGGATTTCCAGATGCCACATAGATGCCTGTTGTGCCCTGGCCATACAGAAGGTTTTGTGGGATCTAGGAGAGGTCCTGGTTTTTAGGGTGAAGACCAGCAAGAGGCCAAAGAACTTCTTCAATGTGCTGATTTCAGGTGGTTTATACTCACCTGCAAGTCATGCTTGAATTCACTATGGGTCCCAAAGAGACAGCTGGAGGGAGAAGGTCCTAAGTCATCCTCCAGGAATGGAGGCTGTGTTTCCTGGGGTTACTGAGGATGCACAGGAAGACAGCCCAAAGTGTACAGACACAAGGCTGGCCATTACCCAGTGAGGGCAGCAAAGCCAGGCAGGAGGTGGTGTGGTTTTGTAGATAGGAAAGTGCACAGGGAAGAGTGATGGCTTACATCTAGCATGCCCATGGGCTGGTGATACTGAGTCACATCATTCCCTAACATCTCCCTCCAAGGCTTAGCATTGCCTGGTGGCATCGGCAGTGATCAGGACAAAGTTTTCCTTTGTCTCTGGGCTGTACTATGCATCACCATAGAATTACAGTTTGGGTTGGAAGAGACCTTCAAAGCTCATCTTAGTCCAACCCTCCTGCAATGAACAGGGACATCTTCAACTAGTTCAGGTTGCTCAGGTCCGTGTCCAGCCTGGCCTGGAATGTCTCCAGGGATGGCACATCCACCACCTCTCTTTTCAAAGCTTTCTAGAAAGATCTCAGATGAGCAACAGTGTTGGGGCTCAAGCGTGCCTTGTTGCAGGTGAGGGAGTTGCACTGATTCTATCTGCATGGGCAGATGAACAAAAACCTTTGGGCTCCACAACCAGTTTGCCAAATAGAACTTCTTAAATCTCATTCTTTGCTTCTAGATACATTTTCTGCAGCTTTCATATCTGCTCATCAGAGTAGAGACCCTTATCCCCATTTCACTGTGACTGCATCACCAGCTCTCACATCTTTATGACCTCTTCAGCTATGCATTTGGTCTCAGAGTCTTCTCCAACCCATCACCATGATTGTTATCTGACATCATCCTTGCTTAGGCTCAAGGCTGACATGTGTAAGGATGGTCAAAACTGTGGCAAATTTAAACACTTCCCAGCTTCTTCCCTATTCTGCAAAATCCACTGCGCCTTTCAGTAAAGAGGCTTTGTGTCTGTCATCAACCAGAAGCCAGACCTTTCTGCACCAAACCATCTCAATGCAGTTCTTGAATAGTTGTGTCTCTGGCCCATCCATACTACTTCCCTTCTGGGATTTTGTTTCTTCATCTTCCACGTTTTCCTTTTGTCAACCAGCAAAGGCAGCTCATTCTGCATTCAGGCACCAGCTGGGATCCTTCATGAAGAGCCATTATTTCAGAAAACAACTGTTTCATCCCCTGGCTGCTTTAATTTTTCCAAAGCCGGTTTCTCCCCTACCTCCCTGCTGTGAAAACCCATCATATTTGGACCATGAAGGGAAGATGAAGCATCTGAGCTCAGCCCAGATTCCACCCTGCCTGGAGGACCCCAAGAGGTTTATACCCCTCAAATGATTGCTGCAGGGGCTGGTTTTTCATTCACCTCCTTCAGTTTTGCTCCTCGAATTTCACAGGGTTGCTTGCAAGACAAATCACTTCTCAGGTCTCTTTTTCTCTGCCAAAGGAGTTCCTGGCACAGAGATCTGCCTGGTGACAGATGTCACAAAGGGTAGTGTGCCAGGAGATGCCACTAAGGATCCCAGTGCCCCTCCCCACCTCAGGAAACCCTGCAGTTCTTCTGAAAGGGCACCTGCAGACTGACTAAGCAGGATCATGATCAAAATAAACCATATCTGGCTGTCCTTCCAGGTAGATAAGGACTAGGATGGAGAGAGACCTCTGAAATGTATTCCACTGGCCTGTCAAAGGCTCCAACAAGCAGAGAAGGAAAGCAAGACCCATTCCAGGAGTCCTCCACCAGCAGTGCTGCCATGGTCTCAGTGGTTTCCTCAGTTTACCCCTTCCCTGCTCTGCTCCCATATCTCTTGCCTATAAATGTCACCTTCTGGACCAGTGCTAGCTGGGCAAGGCAGGACCAAGGGATGTAGCTGTAGTCACCAGTGCTGCCTCTTCCAGGAAGAGGCCATGATGGCATAGAGGCATGCTGAAGCTACTCCTCCTTCCCTGAGCTCTGAGAATATTGTCCTACTGGCTTGCTGTGAGATGCTCAGGAGTCCAAAGAAAAGGTGGGCACCTTTGCTCTTGGAAGACAACCCAGTGCTTCACTAGAGGGATGAAACCTATCCCAAGAAACCTGTTCTCTCTTGGCATATGGCAATCCAGGGGAATCAAAACCAAGAGCACATGGTTTCCCAGGGCAGAGAAGCTATTAGGGTTCCCTGAAGCCTCTTTGTGCCATATTAACCTAGGCGCAAGGAATTAAAAACCCACTCATCTGTCAAGGAATTATGTGTTTCTTATTTGCTGCCCTCCCCAAGAAACTCATTCACTCCTTGTCCACCCACACCAGCAGGAATGATGAATGAAAACAGAATATAAACAATTCAGCCTCATCTTTTTCCTCCCAACCTTCCAATCAGATGTTTCAGTCCATACCTTAGCACCCTTATTTGGCCTCTTGATCATCCTGATGGCATGCCTATGCAGCCTGGGCTCACTGTGCCTCTCACACACTATGTTTCTTAGATATGTACATCTGCACGTAATGCATTTATCAGCAGCTGCAGTTCTGGGAGGGTTTCATACCACTCAGGATGGAGGAGACAGAGAGCATCCTGCCTCTGAAGAGCAATTGCTGTGCCATCGCTGCCCACCCTGTCCAGGCCAGAGGACTCCTCCTGTGAGACAGGCAGATACAGACATCAGCAGAAAGCTTATGGACAGGAGACAATACTTCTTGTCTGTGCTCCCTGAAAAGAATCCCAGACTGGTTTGGGTTGGAAAGGACCTTAAAGCTCATCCAGTTCCAACCCCCCCACAGGCAAGGACACCTTCCACTGGAGCAGCTTGCTCCAAGCCCCTGTGTCCAACGTGGCCTTGAACGCTGCCAGGGATGCATGAGCGTGTATCTTCAGCTCCTGGGCACTGCAGTCCCCAGTCTTCAGGCCACCACCAGTGACTCTCCCCCAGAACTGGATTTTTCTGCCAGCTTCTGATTTTTCCCTCTTTTCCCTGCTGTCTGCATAACCTCCTTACACCCACCCTTTGTATTAAATAACTACCACATTTACACCAGTGTACACCACCAGTTGGTGGATTCAGGACCGGTTCCTTACGGAAAAGGTTTTGCATTAGCAGAAAGACTTGATGAAACTGGCTATTTTATTAGTAGTTTGGGCAGGAAGCCAGAAGGACTGAAAGGGTGATGGAGCCTCATCCCTCATCTTGCCATCTCGCCCTTTGGAAGGAGAGCTGGGACTGGGAGAGAGGTGGGCTGTGCCCAGGCTGCTTCACGGAAGGGGCAGGAAAACTTGGAGAGGAGAGCTGATTGTTCCCGGCACACCAGCCTCTCATCCTGCACCTCCCAGGGCACGCTGGAGCCATTGGAGTCCACTGGAGTCCTTGGCCTATCCAGCCAGGACATCAGGCTTTTAGGTTGTAAGGTCCTGAATGCACCCTCCTTGCTGTGATACCCAGGTAGTTGGATCCTGTCCACAGGGCACACCATGACGCTGCCACTGTCCTCACACAGGTAAAGGGATGTGAATTAAAAAACAAAGACCAAGTTGCTTTTCCTTCTCCTCCCTCTTTCTTTGCTTCTTATCACAGCATAACCCTGCACTCTCCAGTTTAATTGTGTCCTTATGTTTCCTTCTCTCAATGAGTTAATGAAAATTGTTTCGGCTTTAAGGTGGAGCACGGAAGCCTCACTCTGTGCTGAGCTTGAAAGCAAAATACTGCCCAAGAGGCACATGAGCTGCTGCTGTGCTGGGGAGTGATGGGTTGAATCATGCTCCTAAGCCCCTCCAAGCATCTGAGCCTCAAGTTTCAGCTCCCTCTCCTCCCTGCAAAGTCTGCTCAACAGCAGTGGGAGGTTACAAATAGAGCAGTTCATCTGCTATGATCCGTGGGCACACACGTGCATGTGCCAGAGCCTCCCTCCACAGGCACTTCACGACATTCCCCAACATATCCATGGAGCAACGGCTGCGGACTCTTTGCCGGTCTGTAGCTCCCTCCTCAGCCCTTTGCTGTGCACGTCCTGGCTGGAGCCGAGGCTGAGGACACAGGCAGCAGCACCACGCACAGATTAACCCTGCAAAGGCAGGGACAACAGTTTGTGTTTCCTCATCCAAAATTCATTGCCTGGGAAAGCTGCACAGCCAGCTCTGCCAAGAGAGGTGCTTCCGTGGGAGCCTCAGCATCACTCTGCTGCAGGGGTGATGGTGTACAAGCATCAGCACTGCTTACCTGGCCAGGAGATGCTGTCATTGCCTACTCTGTCCTGTCATGAAATGCTGGGAATAAAGGAACACACATACATGCTCGCTGGGTTGGGGACACAGGGACTAAAAGTGGGGATAATGGAGGTGATCTTGTTTATTTTGACTGAGAGGATGCTAAGGGTGAATTAATGGTAGCCAAAATCTCCCTGGAGGGCAGGTACAGAGGCAACAGAGCCAAAGCCCCCTTGGTGGGGCATGTCACAAGGAGCATATCCCTAAGCTACACAGGAAAGAAAAAGTTGTATTAAAAGTCATAGTTTTAAAAGGAAAGTCTTTGGGACTGTCATCCTGTCTCATAGCATCCTTTGCATGGCCTCTGTAGGGAAGGTCGTGATGCTGTGGGTCCCAAAGCTCCTGTAGAGCTGTGAAACATCCCTTCTGGTTGAACCTGGGGGAAGAACTACTAAAGTGGAGGTTTGGAATACCAAGGAAAAAAAATAAATAAGAAAACAACAACAAAAAAAAAATCAAAGCATTCTTTTCCTGAAAACTGAAAAAATAAATCTCAGTTCAAAACTGTTTGCCCCAGCCCCATGAGCAACCTTGCCCACTGTGAACCGCATGCAGTNAGTGGAGGTTTGGAATACCAAGGAAAAAAAATAAATAAGAAAACAACAACAAAAAAAAAAAATCAAAGCATTCTTTTCCTGAAAACTGAAAAAATAAATCTCAGTTCAAAACTGTTTGCCCCAGCCCCATGAGCAACCTTGCTCACTGTGAACAGGGCCGCATGCAGTAAAGGACTTGAGGAGGTACTGGCTGAACCCAGCTGCCCTAAGGGAGTGTTTTGTCTGGTACTTTGAGAAGACTTTGGGTGAGGGATAAATGGGCTGCTGATTAGAACAGCAGCACCATTGGAAAATGGCACCAGCATTGAGGCCCCAGATGATGGTCTTCACTGACAGCTCGCTTCCGCGTTTTCTGTGTGTGGAAGCACACTGCTGAAAAGTAAGGAGGGATGGAAGTGGGGAGGCAGCTCTGTCTCAGCTTTGGACCCCCAAGGGTTGTAACCTCTACTTTTCTACCTGCTCAAGTGCAGCAGCACATTGGAAACATGCCAGCTAGGAGCTGGGGGAGGCAGTTTCTCAGTGGGTGTCCTGGGTTCAGCAGTTGCAGTCAGTTTTTCTTCTCTTTAGTAGCTGTGTTTTGACTTGGCCCGGGAACAAGGCTGATAAGGCCGATGTTTTTGGTTGTTGCTGAGCGATGTTTGCCCTGACCAAGGACTTTGTGAGCCTCACACTCTGCCGGGGAGGAGGGAAGCCGGGAGGAAGGAGGGACAGGACTGTACTGACAGGATCAAACTGACCAAAGAGGTATTCCATACCATAGCACGTCATGCCCAGGAGATAACTGGGGGTGATCCAGAAGGCCTAGCTCTCTCAGGGTGGTTGGAGGAGGTGGTCGGTCAGCACTCAGTTGGTGGGGTGTTGTGAATTATCTGTCGGTGGTTGATGGGATGCTGTATTCTTTTCCTTTATCATTATTATTATTGGTGGTAGCAGCAGTGATTTGTGTTATACCTTAGTTACTGAACTGTTCTTATCTCAACCTGTGGAAGTTGCATTATTTGATTCTCCCCCCATCTCTCTGGAAGCAGGGGAGGGCAAGAAAGGGGGGTTGAGTGAGTGAACGAGATGCATGGTTGGTTGGGTTTAAACCACAACAGTGGGACAATGGGAAACAGTGTGTGGAGACAGCAGTCTTCATGAGGAGGACTGACTCCTGAACTGGAAACATCCCACTGCTTAGGACAAGGTAATAAGGACTGGAAAGTGCTAGCAAGGAAACCACAAACTCACTGCAGGGATGGTGCCTGGAACATTCATTGGAGTCACAGAGAGTCAACAGGACAAATCTATTTTTCAGTGTTCCTGGTGGATGAGGTAGCCCCATGGGGAGTTTGGCCACTGTAAGCCACAGGGCACAAAGGTCCTTTCCACACACCTACCTGGCCGTAATGAAACATGGCAGCTCTGACCAGGAGCTGTGCCAGAGATATACCAGCCCTCCAGTCCCAGTTGTCTCAAAGCATCCAACAGGCTCAGCAATAAAGAACCCGAAGAGATGGCTTTACCAGCAGCAGGCCATGGTCCAGGGGGGAGAGGTCTCCACAGGGCAGCCTGTCTGATTCCACTCATGCAGGCAGAAAGCTGATAAACAAGCTCAATCACGAGCTGTTCTTACAGAATAAATCGTGCCACCTTGGAGTCCCTTCCTGCTCTGGACACAGCAGAGCAAGGACGTGGGGTCATAAACTGACACAGGGAATTTCTGTCACATGTGGCAAGTGAATGCTCCCACTGAGACAACACTGCAGGCAGAAAAACTGGGGAAAGAAACCCTACGTGACCAGTAGTTTTGGGCTGGCACCTGGGTACCATCCTGAGATTAAAGTGGTGAGAAATGATGGGTGAGATGATGGGTTTGCATGTCTCTCAGCAGGGTGTCTGAATGCTGTAGAAGGCTATCTGGACCCCAGAATACACAAAATCATTTTAAGGGTTGTAAAATATCTAGTCCATGATTTGGGAATTGCCAACATCCTTCCATGCTTCTTAAGGAAATGTGGTTTAAAGCAGTGGGAAAGAATCACCAGTCTGCAAGAAGCTGTAGGGAGGGGCTGGATGGATGGGGATGAATTCACAGCCCACAGGCCCCAGCATCTCCATAAGCCCAGAAAGAGGAGCAAGACTCTCAGCTGCTTTGCTGCACAGCTGTACAAATCAAGGACCTCGAGTCATGGCTGTAGGAACAGCATCCCAAGACCATCTGGGCACAGCTCTGGAGAAACCAGAAAGGCAGCATGAGGACAGTGGGAATTGTACAGCAAAAATACAGGAGTGTCCTCATCCTAATAAAAGGCCAAGTAGTGCACCAGGAGCCAGAGCCAGCTCTCCCACCAAGCCAGCTATGCCCATTCTCCTGGACACCCCTGGGGAAGAAGCATCTTCCCAGACAATACCCTGAGCATGGGAAGAGGAAACGGCAGCAACGGGCATTGCACTGCTTCCACCAGAGAAAAGCAAGCCAGCTGGATCTGGGAGGTAAGCTGCTATAAAGCAGGGTTAGCGTAACCCAGTCCATCTGGGGATAGGTCTCTGGTGTTAAACCAGGGCACTATAACTTTTAGGGGTGGCATAAACTTTGCTAACTACTGTACATGATGCTGGGTTCTACTCCTTACTCTTCCTTAGAAGGCAAGGAGCAGAGAGCCCTGGTTTTGTAAATCCTTGTCACTGAACACCAGCAAGATTAGAATTTGGTGGCCATTTGTTCCTAGTTTTCAACAAAACAGCAGCCAGCAGTACTGGATTATGTGGGGAGCTGGAAAGCCAAGAACTGACCAGGATCCTCGTTCCCTGAAGGTGATGACACCGCAGAGTTTTCCATGGCCAAAAAGAGAAAGAACTGATGAAGGGGAAGCCAGCTTGCTAAGAAAAAGGTAGCAAGGAGACTTGCAGGCCAGTCAAGGGAAAAGAGAAAACACTCTGCATAATTGGAACAAGCCATCATGAAAACAGTTCCAAACTTAATTCACTTGGATGGGATTTCATGTGATGCTTACAAGAATTAGCACTTTATCTTTGCGGACACAAGAAGCAAGAACTTGTTGTGCCATCGTGCAGTCACTGATTCCCTTTTTTCCTCTTGTTTGTTTGGGTTTTTTTCCTGAAGAGCAAGCAGAAGAGGCATCTGTACAGCTCACCACGGGAACTGTTGTTGTGGACAAGGAATGGCTGGTATGCACTCAGATATCAGTCTGTAGCAGGTGGCCAGGAAGACACAAAGACACACACCCAGTGTCAGCCTAGATCCAGCTGTGCCCCACTGCTGAAGACCTGGAAGTCAGGCTCCCTGCAGGAAGCCTCAGTGCTCAACTGGAGCATCAAAGGAACCGAAATGACTTCTTTGGAGAGAAGCGGTTACAACTGGAGGGCTGTAGTTAACCGTGGCCAAGCTCTTCCATTGTTATTTCACAGTTGCTTGATGTTCCGAAAGATATTCAGAAAAATGACTCTAACTGTCCTGTGCCAAACTGGGCGAGGGTGAAAAAAAGTGGAATTTGGCAGACATGTTGTTCATTCAGCATGTAGTTTGGATGGCGTCCAGTGACTAACACAGGAGTTTCAACTGATCTGGGAGACCAAAAACCATTCACAAATAATTTGATTTAGGGTCACTGTGATTTCTTTTTATAAATAATTTTCATTGAGAAGTATTTTTTTAATTAGGATCGACAGGCCTAATAGCAACTCTATTGTGTGCACAGCTCATCGTTCCCATCTTCGTAAATGACTTACAGATGTGATGTGCTAGTTTCTTGTTCACTGCACACGATGGGGCTTGTTCACGGGGCAACCAATGCCCCACAGACAGTGCACAAGCCATGCTGGACTCCCCTCTCCAAAGGCACACTTTGAAGAGGACCCAGATGGAAAGTAAAGGAAGATTTCATCACCTCATTACATGCTTCAGTTTGGGGGCTGGTCTAAGCCTTTGTGCAGCTTCAGACACCCCCACACTGCTGTAACTGCCTTCTAATTTCTCTGGCTCCAAGGCATGGTAATGACAACTTTGCTTTGCTTTGTTGCTCTAACCTCCATCATGGCTCAGAAAACACTCCGAACCAGAATATAATCCCTTTTCCATGGTGGGAGCACTGAACAAGAACTGGACCAAGGCAAAGATCTAACACATCCTGGCAAAAAGCTGTGTCCCATGGCAAGTCTAAACTCAGTTCACCCAACTAGCCTGAATAGATCTGGAGAGACTGCAGGAGAATTCGGACAGCAGATGGGAGAAGAATGGCTCTGCGACTTGAATGCATCCTTCTTGGCAGTATACTCCATGTGTGACAGCCTTCTCTTTGACTTGCACAATAACAACTGCATCCCAGCCACTTTCGTTACTAATTGTATCTGTTGTTCGAATGGCTCTTAGATTCCCTCCTGTGATTATAAATGTTCATACAAGTTCCTGGAGTCAGCAGTTGTTGTTTTGTAGCTGAATAACAGGCTTGAGCTCCAAACTTTGAGATGCTCACTGTGACAATCAGATATGTTCTTAAAAGCCCTCCAAACTGGATTCCCAAACAAAAGTCCCATTGATCCTAAGCCTGAAATCCCAGCCATTATCCTGAAAACCTTCTCCCTTGTCTTTCAGAGGAACTGAGACTGGTGTGATAAAGGATGACTAAAACAGTCAAAGAAAGGAGGATTTATCTTATGATAAACTTAGACTACCAGAACAAGGTCTGAAGGGGATATAATTGCTACTGAGAGACACGTGGAAGGGGAGAAAGCATGAGAAAACCTTGTGAAAGCTCCAAACTGAAAGTTGTGGAGCTATAAAGACATCGATAGATGTAGGCTAAGGATGAAAACATTCCTGATTTTCAGAGCAAAGAGGTCTGGGATGGGTTTCAGCAGAGCCCAAAGAAGAAGCCTAGTATGAAGCCTACTAAACATATGGGATGTATTGATATGACTACAAAAGCAAGGGATGCCAGTGTGTGACCCAGGAGGTCCCTGCAAGATCCCCATCCAGGCTTTGGCTATACCTGTACAAGGTATGAAAAGATTCCGTTGGCTCCTGCATTTGTCCATTGCCTTCATCCATCCTGTTTTGCCCCTCACCTCATTCAAGCAGCCATCCCAGGCTACCCTTGTCCACATGAGCTAATTTTAGCACTGAGCAGACCAATACTGCAGCACAGTCATGCCCAGACACCCAGGATATGCTTATTGAAAAAGATTTTACCTATTGAGGAGAAAAAAAAATGCACTTTTTTGCTTTGTTCTGTTTACCTAAATAAGTAAATGCTTGTATTCAAGCCAAATTCAGACTCAAGCTCAAAGTACTGGGTAGCTGCTGTGACTGGCAACACAGCATTATGCTGGACAAGCAGGGTCCTATCAGCACCATTCCACCAAAGGAGAAATGTTAGCAGCTCTGTTTCTGGAATCACCAGCATCCACCTGGTGTGCACCCCTTCTGAAATCAGCAACACTGGCCTGTGTTATTGATGTTGGTAGAGGGGGGGGG